>JAHDVE020002651.1:0-100119 GCA_022606495.2 Halesus radiatus
TAACTAACTAACTAACTAACGAACCATCACGCCGTTTCCCCGCAGGGGTAGGCAGAGAGGACGGACCGCCAAACAACTCGATCTTGGCATAAATTTCTCGCTTCATTCACATTCATACAACGCCTCAAACATTCTCTTCTGTTGTTCCGACTTCTGACATGGCCCGACTCGAGTATTTGATTCACTTGATCGTGCCACGTCTTCCTTGGACGTCCCCGCTTCTTCTTCCATTCACATTCGCGTCATATATTCTCCTTACACTCCTTTCTTCATTCATTCGCTCTACATGCCCAAACCATCTAAGCGTCCCTTTCTTGATCTTGTTCACTACGCTTACATCAGCCTTGCATTCTCTACGAATCTCAACATTTTTCACTCGATCATACATGGTTTTACCACACATTCGTCTCAGAGATCTCATTTCTACAGCATTCAGTCTACTTTCATCCTTCCTCTGCCAGTTCCATGCCTCACTGCCATACATCAAGGTTGGTATCAGCACTCCATACTCCACATATATTTTTTAAATTAAAAAAAAACACCTAAAAATCGTTCACCGAATTGACGAATGATTAGATTTAATGGGGTTCGTAAGAAAGTTGGGTGCCTAGGGTTAAATGCCGTTAATGTAAACGCAGCATTTCCATTTGACGTACGAGTGTATGTTGTAAAGATTCGCAAGCCGTCTATCAGCGGTCCTAGCGTTACTAGAGCGTATAGAGGGAAATCCATCAGTCTTTTATCATAAAAATACAATATATTAGGACATCCTGCTTCCTTGTTTAGCGTAGCATTTATCGAAAGCCGCCAGCGTAGGAAGCACATACATGAACCGGTGGCTTGTTTGAACACCGCCTAGAGTAGGTACTTTCATTTTGTATGCAAGCAAAGTGCACCTCGTCCGGAAATGTGTGCAGTATTGTGCGCACTGCCACTGGCTACTGCACAGGCACACTGCACACCACCGAAGAGACAGCCCGATAGAAGTATGCCGTTAATGTACATGTCATGAAATAAGCTAAACTTTTCCTTACTTCTCATAAAATTGATTTACATTTTCAAATATCGAAAATATTTTTTTCTCGAATTTCACTAATCTGTATCTGAGCTAGAAGACGAAAGGTCTTATTTACTTATTACGTATGTGATAATCCAGAGATTAAAAGACTTGCATTATTGAATTTGGAAGTGACCTCTGGGCTGGAGCTAACAAATACTTGATAAACCTGCTTGATTCTGTGCAAAGGGGGGCGGTTCGTCTGATTAGCAATCCGTTGTTAACAGACCGACTGATATTTTTAATGTACAGACGCAATGTAGGCATGCTGAGTCTGTTTTAAAGATATTTCAATGGAGCCTGTTCGAAAGATCGTTGATCCCCTCAGCGCCGGCGCACGTGCGTGAAACTCGATGGACACGAGCGCAACATCCGTGCACGGTTGATCTCGGCTTCATTAGAACGAGTCGTTTCGCCGACTTGTTTTTGTGTAAATCGACTCGTATGTGGAACGAGCCACCGGAATCTGTCTTTCTTTCAACTTTTAATCCGGGAAGAGGCCCGCATTAATAAATCCCTTCTTACAGCCCCCTCCTTAACCTTCCTCACAACGTTGCTTAATCGGGTAGAGATGCAGTTACCATGTATGTGTTCTGTTCATACAGGGGCGTACTTGTGAGATGTCACATAAAAAAAAACTGCACACTTTTATTGCAAGACTTATTGAGACATGAGTTACGGACTAACTAACGCGTTACAGTGACCAACTTGATCATTACAGTATTGCCAACGCTGCAAGTCAGGCTAACAGTAAATTGACAACATCAGTTTTCTTTAAGATCACACGCCTAGGGAGTGCCTGTTTAGCGGTTACCTGGATAGGTGGACCTTTATGAATGTGCATTATTGTTCTGTGGACCTGTGTGGCCAGGCGTTGTGTTGATGTTTATGAGATTCGGAGGCTCGAGTCGAAAATTATTGTATCGGTTACTGCCTAGTGCCTACAGACTAACTATTTAGCTTTCAAGAAAATAATGGGCTTAAAATTGATTCATCTGCCATAGCAACGGCTTTAGAATAGTCTCAGCAAATTAAAAATATTGTTAACTAGCTGATGTGTACCCGGACTTGCTCGGGATTTTTCACTTGTCATTAGGGTGCCATAATTGATTTGACAGCAAAAGTAACTACCTCCAAATAAAGAAACATTCATCTGAATATTTTATTTCATTCCAAACGTTTATTTTTTCAAAATATATATAAATTAGACAAAATTAACAAGAAAATTAGTCTTTCTTTTAAAAAAAAAATCAAATATAATAAATTGCGTATAAAATTGTTGATTTTCCGAAGCAAAATAATTGTAAAAAAACTAATTAGTTCTCAAAAAAACTATGAGCTGTACGGTTTTAGATATGTGGGATTATTCGAAAAGATAAGAGTAATTCGACTCGGTCAAAATGTAGTAAGCATGGTTTAAGGGCTGACCGGAAAACAGTGATCAGTTCACAAATTGTCATCCAACGTCCCCCTCCCCCATATATTCTCGATAAATTATTCAATTCCCCAAGTGTCACTTATGACTGGAGTTCCCCCTGCATTAGACTGACAATACTAATACCAACCATCACCATTGGTGGAAGCACACCATTGGCCACTTCCTTGGCGATACCACTGTGCACTACAATTCCATTATTTGGTTTGATGCAGTACTGAGTGTACTATGATGAATGTACTGTGCCTTGTCATCAATCATGGAAGGAGGTGTTGTGATGGTCTGCCACTTGGGTGAATTAATGGTTAAAAAACCGATAGACTCTAGGTGCCTTAATTATCATTGCGAATCTCGTTGATTCTACAATATAATTTGAATGTACACTGATGCACGTTTTGTATGCATTATTAATCAAAATAAAAACGCTTCGTTTTGAACCATTCACTTATTTTAAATACATTACCAACCGATTTCGCTAATCCAAGCTTCGTCAGGGTAATATATAAAACTATATTTGGTTGGTGTTGTTTTTGAATTTAATTACTGGTTCAAAGCAAAGTGTTTGTTTTATTTAATAAATCTATCACATTACAAAGTAATTGCTTTCTACGAAAACGTATACGCATTATATTATTGTGATGTAGCAATAATAAAATAAACATTGTTTGTTTCAGTCTTTTCACTCTGGTTCTGTATTGGTTCGTATTTTACGATACACACTTAGTACCTATGTTCAAAGGTACAGTTCTGCTTTAACCGTTCCTTGCAAACTACTATCTCCTAAGAGTCAGCATATGAAATGGCGTTGAACTCCATTTTCAAAATATGTAATACAAGCAATACTAGTAGTGATTTATCTCTAAATTCTGTGTGGGTAATTAGAAAAATGGCTTACGTTTCTTGTGGAATAAATAATTTAACTGAATTCGTTTAAATTTTGTGAAATGCACACTAAACTGTAAAATATCTAAAAAAGGTGCAGTTTGATAACCAGCAAAGGCCCTTTTGATCATTTAACCGAACGTTCCAGTAAGCATTTCATACAGAACTTAAAAGCATGCAGTCCTTGGAAGGTTTTTTTTTCACTAGAATCTATTTGCATTAGTTGAGTTTATAGCCCAGCGATTCTCAGTAGAGAGGCAGTGCTGAAGATGCGACTATTATTAGACATCATTGAAGCGAGGGAGCTCAATAATATATTCTTTTAAATCCGAAAGATCTCCTAAAGTACTTTTAATATTATTATTTTCAGATTAAAAACCGATTATAAAATAGATCAGATGTGTGGGTCATAAAACTAAATGTGAAAAAGCTCAGTAGCTTCTGAAAAACTTATAACTCATAAAATAATAATGCCTGTTAAAGTACACAATACAACATTAAAATACCAAAAGCTTACTTAGATTCGAAAAAAAAAATTAAAACATTAACGAAATAAAAGGAAAACATTTGTGTATTTTTCCTTCCAGGAAAATCATTTTATAAGATTTTTAAGTGTTTAAAAAAAGTTGATACAATAGTGAAAGTTTCCAGGAAACAGGTTGTAAATATAAGAATATGTTAAAAATTTAAATAACGAGTTTCTTTCCTCAAAGTTTACTTTCATCGTAATGTGCGTATTTTTTGTATGCGTCGGGTTGATAATTTCTGTTATACAATAATAAAGTTTTATTTTCTTGCTTATGTTGATATCATTTAAATTATTATGCAATTTAAGCATATATTTAATTACATTTAAATGTTCAAAGCTGACAGATTGATGAACCACACTTAATAATTGGGTACCTTCCTATTTTAATTACTTCCATGCGAATGTTTTACAATCCTATTGTAGCATTGGTTTCATGATAATTCAACACATGTATGAATTGGAACACTTTTGTAAAGTGATATAAAGTACGGATGAAATACTAACCCGATTTACTTTCTGTCTTTTTTTTTTTTTTAAATTCACATAAATTAAAAAAAAAAATTGTTGGTTAGATTGGGATTTCGGCAATTTTTTTCATTTTCTTCGTCCTTTCATTGACTTTATATACCTTTTAAAACGCGCTGCGATTCATACATGTGTTGAATTATTCGGTTACCACAAAATTTCAGCTATTCAAGAGTCAGTTAAAACAGTTCGATACTCCCAGTATCCCCCTGATAAAAGACGGACGTGAATACCGCAAGAGAGTCCCAACTGCTCCCTGCTAACCGGAGACTACTGCATTCACAATTGGAGTATGTTGTTTAGTAGGAGGTAGCGATGATGGGAAGGAGACGGAAAGGGGGGGGGGGAATGGGGACGTACTTCGCTATTCAGATTTGGTCACCAAACATGGGTTAAGCCATTTCAAGCAATGTTTCGATTATGAATGGTTGTCTTTCACGAGGGCAATACTGAAAATATCCGCCACTCAACATTTACTTGCGCACTCCGGGATTTAAACATGTAACATTCGTAGCCAAGCATCGTAACCACTCAACCACGGAGGCCGTTTGACTTGGTTTATTCAGAAACCCTTTTGTCGTTTGGAATTATTTATATGTAATGTTAACTTATCATTTACCTCGTCTAGTATACTCGTAAAGCATCGCGGGTTCCTGGCCACAGATGCATCATGTGGTATTTCGTCCCTGAAAGCCGTTCTAATTCGTACTTTTGTCCACAGGCTTGAATTTCTGCCCGTTCGACAACATCAAGATCTACGACGGAAAGGATGAGTCATCTCCCCTAATCGGCGTGTTCTGTGGAATGGGAAAGTTCCCCTACTCCATCATTGGAACGTCGCAGGACCTTTTTGTGGAATTCATTTCATCGGAAGCTGGTAAGTCAATAAGTAATTGTATTTTAGAAACATTAGAAAGGCAAAATCTCTATCAAATAAAACAGTGAGTGACGAATTTTAAATACATAGTTAAAACTATCTAACTAACCACCACGCCATTCTTCGCAGGGGTATTCAGAGAAAATAGACCGTCACACAACTCCGTCTTGGCGCTCACTCCATGCTGCATTATGCTATTCTGTTATTTTAACTCCTGGCGTGGCCTGACTCAAGTATTTGTCGTGCCATGTTTTTCTCGCGTATTTCTACTTTACTTTAAAACCAATCACACTATTAATTTAAGATTCATTGGGCCATTTTTTAATATATTTTTTTATATGAATACCGCACAAGAGTTCCAACTGCACCCAACCGTCTGGAATCAGTGATACTATGGCATTCCAAATTGGGGAATGTTGTGAGGCCAAAGGGGAAGGGAAGGAGAAGGGGAAGAGGGAGGTGGGAGGTGGGGAAATACCTGGCTATTCAGACCTGGTCACCAAACACGGCTAAAAGCCATTTCAAGAAACGTTTCAATTCTGAATAGTGGTCTTTCACCAGGGCGATACTGAGAGCATCTTCCACTATTATGATGTATTATGTAAGTAATAGGTCTAGTCTAAACCAGATTAAAAAAAAATGCAATAAAAAAAAATATTTCCTTTTAATGCCCTCATCTCTCAGAATTCCGTCTCAGTTATTATATCATTTTCCAAGAGAAGTAGAAAGATTTTTTTCCACCATGTTCTAGACAAGTTTCACATAATACTGTAAATTTATGTAAATGGTCAAATTAATTATTTAAAGCGTTAAGGTTAATCGTTAGAAATTTTTTTTCCTCGATATTATTGCCGTGAATTGTGTGGGTTTGCACGTGTACAATTCCCAATTCCTGAAAATAACAATTTAGCAACAACCCTCAAACTCTGAGAATAGAAATTTATTTTAAGAAAATATTGTTTCATCATGATACGTTTTTTTTATTAATCGACGTTTTTTTCCGTTTTGGCTAAACTCTTGACAATTTATCTTTATTTTATTTTTTATTTTTTTCTTTTTTTAATTTCATTTTTTTATTTTTTATATAGCAGTTACTTTGTGGTTAGGCATATTTAATGAAAATAAAATTATAATTTTGTTTATAACCACAAGAATTTTATTTAATTTTATTAAGACCGACCGATTTCGCTTAACATAAGCGTCATCAGGGTACAAAATTAAACTCAGTTTACCCTGATGATGCTTATGTTAAGCGAAATCGGTCGGTCTTGATAAAAATAAATTGAATTTTCGTGGGTATAAACAAAGTTGTTGTTTTATTTTCTTAACAATTTTGTGAAGGACAAGTGTATTTAAAGCTCAAGTTTTCTAAAGAGGCTACGAGTAAATTGTATTATTGTATAGACTGTAGATAATAAAAAAATGTTGTTATGCGTTGTATACGATTTTATAATGGCGGTGATTTGGCGTCCCCTGCATATTCTTCTATTCACATTCACGTCATATATCCTCTTTACAATCATTTCTTCCTTCATTTGCTCTACATGTCCAAACTAAATAAGCGTCCCTTTCTTAATTTTCGTCATTACGCTTACGTCTTGCATTGTTTGCAAATCTCGACATTTATATAACGCGATAATACATGGTTTTATCGCAAATTCGCCTCAGAGATCTCATTTTAAAACAATACTCCAATTTAAAATCGTGCTACACTTTGTTTCAGCTGAATTATGTCGGTACATGTCGTATCTGGTAAAAACGTAAATATTGAAAATGTATAAAATCAGTTAATTGTCATATGTTCGTCTTTTTTATACAATATAAACGTTTCTGTATAACCACTCCTGTTAATTGCCATCTCATCACATGCGTTTCACACGACAAACGAATTCGGCTAGAATCTTGTAGTCATGATTAAAAGGAACTACCCAAAAAATATATGGGAAGTAATTGAAGGTGATATTAATAAAAATTGATAGAGGTGGGCTGTTTGGTACTGTTTGCTGATGTTGCGGCTCTGATTGCTGACAGTATGGAAAATCTACAGTCCCTCGTATCTAGGAAGAACAAAGTATGTATGAAGAATAGACTAATTATGAATGTAAATAAGTCTAAAGTCATGGTGTTTGAAAGAGATAGTACGAAAACAGTGTGCAAAATAGTTGTGATTGATGAATATTTGGAGCCGGTCGATGAGTTTGTGTATTTGATATGGAAAAAACTAATAGGGATGTTGAAAGAAGGGTGAACGGATGAAACTCCATTAACGGAGGACTGAACTCGGTTGGCGCTAAAATAATGGAACCTAGCAGTCCACAATGGACCAAATGAATTGAAACCAACACTGATGTGAGGCATGGAACTGGCAGAGGAAGAATGAAAATAGATCGAATGCTGTAGAAATGAAATTTCTTAGACTAATGTGTAGTAAATTCGCGCATAATCGTGTGAAAAATGTTGAGATTCGTAAAGAATGCAAGGCTGATGTAAGCGTAATAAATAAGATTGAATGGTTTGGTATGTAGAGCGAATTAACAAAGAAAGGAGTGTAAAGAAAATGTATGACACGAATGTGAATGGAAGAAGAAGCCATGGACGCCCGAGGAAGACATGGCACGATATAGTGAATTGAGTCGGGCCATGTCAGAAGTCAGTATAACAGAAGAGAATGCTTGAAACGATGTACGAATATGAATGAAGCAAGACGTGTTTACCATAACTGAGTTGTATAATGGGCCGACCTCTCTGCCTACTCCTGTAGTAAGGAATAGTTGGTGAGTTAGTTAGAGTACAATTTCAGATATAGAGCTATTGAAAAAATGTTATTAAAAATAAAAATTACTTTGTATATTCACCACCTTATTAATATAAACATGTCAACATGTTTCGAAAGCCTCGCTTTATCCATCAGGAATATATATAATACTAAAAAATAATAATGTCAAGTATAGACAAATGATGTTTTTTTTTATATGAATACCGCACAAGAGTCCCAACTGCTCCCAACCGTCTGGAGCCAGTAAGACTATGGCATCCCCAATTGGGGAATGTTGTAAGGCTGAAGGTATTGGGGAGGGGAAAGAGGAAGGTTGCGGAAATACCTGGCTATTCAGATCTGGTCACCAAATACGGCTAAAAGCCATTTCAAAGAACGTTTCAATTCTGAATGGTAGTCTTTCACCAGGGCGATGTTAGAACAAACATATTATAAACATAAGCGACAATTGATTAAAGTAAAAATAAATAAATATGTAATTCGTATTAAATTAATATAAAGTAATTTTTAATTCATTTATTAATTATGCCGCCACAAAGCGAATACCAATCTTTTGAAGAAATTATATTATTACATTTATCAGTTGTTCAAAATATTTCAAGTGTTTTGCTATAAATACGAGACAACATATATTTTTTAATGTCGGTCAAAGAACTTCAATAGTTTAAAATGTATTTTTACTATCTTGTTCGGGGTTCACTTCTTTGGCATCATTAATCGACGATTGAAACTTAATCGTTTTGAATTCGACCTAGTTACTAGATATATCGCGTGACAAACGGCAATTTAATTTCATCGTTTTGTACGTACATTAAAACGTATGGCGTATTTATGAGGAATATTATTTATTTGGTTTGAAATTAACACGCTAAATATTATGGCCAAGCTGGTAATGCTCGATGAGAGTTATTTACATAATTGGCATAATACCTGGATTTAAATTGTAATATTTACCATGAAATCTGATTAATTTGATGTTAATTTATTGTTTAAATACGATGTTTTCGTTTCGAAACTCTCCAAACCAGTAAATTCCCACGCCATCCAAATAATTTTGCTTTTGCCTATTGTACGAATTATCACGAAATTGATTTAATAAATAATTTTTTTTATCAAGCATCGTTCTGATTAAAATTTTAGAATACAGTTTTTATTAACAATGTGATTCGTAAGAGAATGTACTTTTTATATTTTTGTAATGTTGGTATTCATTTAAAAACTTTATATTATCATTTTGTGTTATGTATGATAAAGAATTTTAATTAAAGTGACGTTTAACATATTTTTTTAAGTGTTCCAACTCCTCAAACTCTGTGGGTCTATGGCATCTCTAATTGAGGTATGTTGTAAGGCTGGAGGGAGAAAGATGTGTAGATCTTCTCGTTCACCAGATCGAAGAAGCCGTGTGTTTGAATATAAAATTAATGAAATTTTTTTCCAACGCATAAATATAATCAAAAATCTAGGGGTTATTTACGAGAGTAACTTAACTTTTCACCAACACATCAATGATTTGGTAAGTAGAGCATATAAGCTTCTAGGCTTCGTAATTAAAATCTTTTTTCAATACACAAACATTGAGATTATTATACAGCACGCTAATGTTAAGTGTATTGAGGTCGAATTCTATCATTTGGGCTCCACGCGAACTAACTCACAATTTATGCGTTCACAAGAAATTTTTTAGATTTTTTATTTTTGTGTCTTTGCCTTGTCTATACCCATTTATCTATATTTGAGATATGAGAAGGTATAAATTACTTTACTAAAATATTTTTTTCTTTTGCTTAACGGAAACCTTTTTAATGTTGAGATTCTGACTCAAATAAATTTATTTTTACCAGAATCTCACTCTACAGAACAACATTACAAACTCCTGTATAGTTTAGGGAGCCGCACAAACTTATTTGTAATTTCTAAATACGGTGCATCAAAAAATCGATCTCTTAAAGGGTTTTTGTCATCGCGTATACACTGCATAAATGAAACAATTATAATAATTGAGATTAAAAATCTGTAAAATGATAAATATTTGTACAAATTGAATAAACACATAAATAAATATGGAGACGAAGATCCATAGAAAGTATTGGGCTAGGCAGATCTGCTTACTTAACAAGGCTAAAGCCATTAAAGTCAGGGGGGGCTTACTGTCAGTATCTCTCTCTCTCTCTGAAGTATAAAATAAATTGTTCCTCTTTGTTTGGAATTTTCATATTGTATTTATAAACGATTCCATCGTTATAATGGTTAAATAACTTGTGTATGATATAATACTTAAATTATACAAATAAAAATAATGAAAACACAATCGCCAATGGTTTGCATTATATCACCTTAAAGGATTGCTAAGCCTTCAATACAGTGCAATATTAACTAATTCAATTGTCAAGCCGGCTAGGCAATAGGCATGTGTTAAACTCCGCTTAACCCCGTGGATACCCCTCCACAGCGTGGGGCGGAGGGTGTGGGGTGCGGGGAGCGGGGTCGGGTGTGAGGTTTCCGCAATTCAATCGCTTCGTCGTGGATCTTGTTAATACTTGAACCAACTCGCTAAGCCCTCCCCCACCGCCCGATTCTGGCAGCCTCCATACCGCTAGTTCTGTCAAAGGTAGTGGTAGTTAACCAAAACAAACTTTAAATTACTTTTTGAAAAGTGAATTACCAAAAGAAACTCAAGAATACGCCAATAATTGACATATTAACATTTTTAGTGAAACAACACCTCAATTTTGGACGTTAAAGCGAGGAATTAGAATTTATATACAGGTACATATTACAATCTTCCCTTAAAAACGTGAAGTTTTTATGTAGTTAAAATAATATATGTCATCTTTTTAAGATAATCTCTATTCTGATGTCTAGTGGAAAAAATGTATCCTACATATCCTTCACTCTCTTCCGTATTAACATATCTCCATTTCAAACAATGTTTAGTTTTCGCTCGGAGGTTTCTGAATCTTAACCCTGCGGTTAAATACTTTTAGCTATTAGCGTGTTTACGTAGCATTCATGAAAGAAATAATTAAGTAATACACCTTCAGAATTACTTTTCGTATTCTTCAATCGATTTGTATAATACAGACATTAAAACTAACGAGATTTAAAGGGGAATGAATGTACCGTTGACATGCCATATGAATGATTGGATTTGCAGAATAAACTACCAAGTTATTTAAAATAAAAATAAAAAACCAATTATATTATTATTTTTAATTTTGTGCATAACATACTGCGTCCTTTTCCTATACACATGAACTAAATAATTATGTACATGAAATTATACGGAATGACAAAAATTAAAACATATTTTTGTCTCTTGAAACCTTCAATGTTCACGTTGAAAATATGTTCAGATGTTATTTAGCAGCACAATACCCCTTGTCATGCTATACTGAGCTAACACGTCTTTTCTACCATGCGGTATGCATATCAGATCGTGATGCCGCCCCTGATAGTAGTTGTTTGGTACAAACATCTTATGGCATTCCAGGCGGTATGGACAGTATCAAATTATGAATATTTTTATACGCCGTTCCTGCAAGGGTTATGATGAAAAAGAAAGTAAAACTGTGTTAAAAACACAAACACGCTCATTGGGCTTTGAGGTTGAGTACTAAATGCACGCAAATCGCTGCAAATATTTAAAATCTAGAGTAACAAATGTAAATAAGAAGAAAAAAAAGTAATTTTTTTCGAAGATTAATGTCGAGGATGCTAACTCATACTACATAGCTTAAAAAAATGAAATATATGGTATTCATATGGTCTTACGTTTGTATCAATATTTTTATAACGTTTGTTTAAATTTGCGATCAACATCAGATACCCAGAATAGCAGTGCTCATACTAAAAATAAATTAAACCATTCACATTTTAATTTAATTTTAATTTATTAATATTTGAACAGCCATTAAATAACATTAAAAAAAATAGAAAACATGCACAAAACTTAAATTACGCTTCAAAAAGTTAAGTTACATTTGAAAGAAGAAAATTTTCCGAAACCAAAGCTAAAAATACACGGGAATATAAAGGAATGGAAAAAAATAAATAATGCAATATCCACAAAGAAGTCAATATTAACATTAATAACAAATAATGTAAAATGTTGTAGTTAACAGTAATTTATAAACTAGGTATAAATAATTCGTTCATCCTTTTTTTAAATTTGTAAAGTTAAAATTTTTGTCGAATACATCCATATCATTTAAGTATTAGTTACGAAGACTGTAAGCGTTGAATTAAGGAATGCACTGTATAGTTGGAACGGGATATGTAAAATGTTAATATTTGTCTTGTTCGCACAATTTAGCACAATTGGTCTCGAAACCTTCTAACTTTTCAATAACTCCCCACCTCTTGCATTCGCAATAAGAATACAAAACTTTCAAACGTCATACAAATGTGTCAATAGTTTGTCACCCCTCCAATGGAACTTTGTATCAAATCCTCTCTTCCTTACACTTCGCCATTCCACTAAGACTCAAATCAAAGTTCCACATTAATAACTTCGGCTAGAGTGTTTCACTTGCGGATTTATGGGGGCTTACAGTTGGATGTGTCAATATGTGATTCGATTTACAAGGCGAGCTTTAGAAATGGCAAAGTCTAAGTAAGACTATGCCGCGAGATGACGCCAGGTTTCTATCGCGACTCACAATAAAGCCCGGAGCTTTTAAGCTGCGAATGGATTAGAAGTTCTATTAACAAGTCGTAACGCGGTGCGTGCTGAAATTCGAAACGCAAGAAGGATAGGCATTCCAATTTAAAGCGTATTGTCTGAACTGGATTGAGTCTAGAGAGTTATAATCAAGAAAGCAAGAACCATTAACTAATTTAATTAATATAGTAATTTATTTCGGTTTTTAATTTCTGTCATAGGTTTAAAAAAATATTATGAGGTACTAAATTAAATAATTCCTTCTGATTTCGAAAAGCTATGTGCATGTGCATATTATTATAAATTATTTTAAATTAAAAACTTTTAAATTTTACCCGATGAAAATTGAGATTAGCGAAACCAGTTGGTGTTAATTAAAAAATAAATTAGTATTTTAAAATAAAGTGTTTCTTTTATTTAATTACCTTATTCATTTAACGGGCATTTATACGTAAATAGTATTATACCTTACGGTTTGAACTTGTTTGTAAATATTGGTAACTGTTCTTAAGAGAACTTTTTATTATTTAGTAAAAAAACAATTTTGTTTTACAACAAAACATCTAATCAAATGCGCACATCTTTCAGACATTTCCAGCTTTAATTTAAACGCTTACCAAATTTAAATTCCAGGCTTATCTCAAATATGTCCAGTTTTTGACTTTCGGCATATCTCAGCCATCGTGCCATAAAGTTGGCAGAGATTTTTCAGTCTTGATTGATCGCCAACTCATTTGCGAGTGACTTTTATTTATTTTTCCCAATGAAGGACGTCGCCCGAATTGTACTGCGTTCCCACGAGGTTATCTCGAAACCGCTGAGATTTTATAAATTAAATTATCTAGTGTACACGCAATTTCATTAACCAATAATAACTTTGGGATGTTCATTTTTCTTAGGTCCACTACTCAATACCGGCTTCCACTTCAACGTGGGCAACTGGCCCGGCCACGTGGAGACTGCCGGCTCGCGGAACGGCACGTGCGATTGGTTGCTGACCTCGCAGTCGTTGCAGAAGTCCGGGGACACGGAGGGCATCTTCCTGTCCGTGGCCCACTGGTACCCCCCGCACACGTCCTGCACTTACCTGATGCAGGGGCTGCCTAATCAGATTGTTAGGCTCTATTTTCCGAGGTAAGAAATATTTTTTACCAAGTTATATTAAATATTGAAATATTTTAATAAAAGAATAGTACACATAACAGTATAACAAGTCAGATCTATAGTTAAGTGAGTCTGTACAAAAACGGTAGAGACTCCTCTAAACCGTATGCCTAGTCTCAATGCAGTAATTCAACCATCTCTTCTTTTACTATACATAAAGATTTCGACTTCTGTTGGAAAATTTTTGGAACTAAGTTAATTACATTTTTTTTTGTCGGACCATTGTCCAATTAGATAGACCACATAACACTAAATAAAATAAATAAGATCTACAGAAAAAGAACACCACATATAAATGAATAAAGAAAAAACAAAAATGGGAATTCAAAATATACATTTGAGAGAACATTCGAATCAAAGCCTGATCATTAACAAGGTTTTGGTAGAGTCCATGATTTTAAATATTCTGAACTATAATCTTACAGTTTTACTTTTGTAAAACCTGACAAAAATCATTCAGACTGATAGCGAAAATTTCAAGGCCCAGACTTGATTCAACAAGTCTCGACATCCTGGACAGAGGAGAATGGTACCCATAATTAGTAGAGTGTTGATTGAGGAATAGCTATTCATTGTTTCGGAGTCTACGAGAAGGAATTTTGACCTCTGTAAGTTGCAACAAAGAAGGTGGGGTAATAATACAATCAATTATTTTGAAAATGGAAATGAGATCAAAATCTTTCCTACACTTTTCTAAGTAGAAATGTTTATGTTTTGTTCATTTTCATTATATGAGTAATTGCCCCTTTCTCTCCCTAATCTCCGTGCAATTCCACGTAAGAAGCGATGTTGTACATATTAAATACGATGAATATCAACATCATAGAAAAGATATCAAATTATTAATTTTTTTACTTGTATTTGAGTAACAGTGCAGGTTTCAGGTTCACGGAATATCCCAGTAATTAGATAATACATACGTTTTGATGATTTTTAAACGCGCGTTAGTATATAATGCTTAATGTCGTGCTATTTTGAGCTTCTTTCTTGTGTTGAAAGTTACGAGCAAAATTGATACATTTTAAAAAAAGCTCTTAGAAGAATTACATGGTTCAACACGGTGTTGATAACTTTGTCAAATGTCTTTGAGAACCCGAAAACCTGAAAGTTATTTTAAGCACGTTTCACACTATACTTTTCAATTTCACTGTTAAAACAAGCGTTACATTTTCAATCAAATTAAAATAACTATGAACTATTTCTTAGCGACGATTTCTCATGTACCTTTACTTTGAAACTACATAATACCCATGGAATTATTTCATTTCCATCAGTTTCCGCATCAATCGGATTGAGTCTCCCATCCTGCCTTTCGACGGGGACTGCGGCGAGAGTTTAACCCTGTATGATGCCTCGTGGCCCGATGACTCCCGCATCATCAAGACTTTCTGCGACACCTTCTCCAAGGCCATGGAAAAACACGACTTCGTCTCCACTGGCAGTTCTCTGTTCGTTAGGTTCGAGAGCAAGACTGGTAGCTATAGCGGGTAAGCCATTTACTCCATTCCTCGATTTATAAAATTATTACGTTATTGTGATGGCAAAGAAAAATAAGTAATTTAAGCTTTGAATTTTTGTATGATTTATGCTTTCCAAATCAGGACTTACTATATCTCAAAAGAATACATTCGTATTGATTAATTGGCTTAGTTATACTCGTATGATTGATGACACCACTCGACTTTCGAAAAAGCTGATGTAATTTAGATTGTAATTAATATTAAAAATTAAGAAAATAGTTAAGAGTTGTGTTGGCATGTCCGGAGTGCCAACCCATTGAGAATTCATTTTCAAAATGTTTTTTACTAAAAAAATTGCTTTAACTCTTTAAATTGTGTCAAATACAAATATTCAACTTAAAGCCATTACATCTGTTTTAATTAGATGTTTTTCTTTGTACCATTCTTCATGGGTTACCTTTTCCCTTATCAGATCTTCACTCTACTACTGGGCTCATTACGACTTCTTCAACAACACCCGCTATGGGGAGCCTGTAACCGGCACCAGATGTGATGAAGTGCTCGCATCCTGGAGGGCTTCCAAGGGCTTCTTGAGAAGTCCGCCCAACACCCTGGTCTACAAGAGCCCTGGGCAAGACGTCAGTTGCCTCTACAGATTTGTTACCGATAAGAGACTATTTGCCAGGGTTATACTGAACATAATCAATATCAACTTCAAGGTATACACAGTTAGTTGTTCATTTTATTTTATTTTTGGTTTGTTTGGTGAATCATTTTACTGGACCTATGAAATACTATGAACCATCACACAATATTCTAATTTTATTTTTTTACACAGGAACATCCGTACGCGTCAATCCCATGTCAAAATTGCTACGAAGACAGAGCTGACAAATTGGTTATTTGGGAACCAATTCCTGCTACAGTTAACAACCAAACAAGCACGCCGTACACTCCTACGCCGCTGCACACCGCCATGCAAAAAGGCGCTGGCTCATGCTTGTGTACCAAACACGCCCCTTTGATATCAATAAACAAACCATTTCAAGTAATTTCTTCCAGCGAACAATTGAATCTTCAGTTAATTGTCGATAGCGCCCACGCTGCATCATCCTACTTTAAGCATCAGGCTCCGCTTTTCGAAGCAACTTATGAATTTGTTCATGGTCCTTTGTGTGGACCTGCAACAATTGAAGCCACATCTGATGGAGAAATCTTATTCCCTTTCTTAGACGCGCTGGGATATACCGATCCTCCTAAAGATATCAGATGCATTTGGGACCTTAGAATCAATAGGGATAGAGACTTGTGGATTCACTTTGACAAAATTAAGTTTGCGTCCAAGAGTTGCGATGACGGGAAGCTGGAAATTTATCTTCCGGGGCAAATTGATCCGTATATATCTATTTGTGGAGAAAACGTTTCCCTCGCTAAAGAGCTGCCGATTTTATCTGCTAGCGAGTTAGGAATGGAATCCCTCGAAGATCCCTCTCTTTTAGGACAGGAAGATACAAGGGCAATAAGAATTCAGTTCATGAGCGCGACGTCTCCAACAAGGGCCGCTTTCAAAATAGCGTGGACTGAACTATTCCACCTTCCTAGGAATTCTGATGGAACACTGCAGACATCGAAACTGGTCGAGGGAGGCACAGTTGAAGAAGAAAAATACAAAGCTGAATTTGGTACTGATAAACGAATCATAGAAGTGTGTGACTTTTTGTGTCCAGGAGAAAACGGGCTTTGTATTCCAGCAAGACTCGTTTGCAATGGTGTCGTAAACTGTCCTAACATCTCTGGCGCTGGAGCCCAAAAGGATAAATCATACAATAGCTTCTCCAAGGCTAATACAGATGCAAGGCTGGCATACATAGAAGAGAACTTGAAGAAGATTGGATACTCTGGTGACCTGACTGGTAAGATGCTTGAACTATTGAGCGACGAGTCACCAGAGATATGCAACAGTAGAATGGAGCATGCCGTCATTATAAATTGGATGGGCGTGGTGATGGCAGCAATCGGTGCAACGATTCTAGCCGTTTGCTTCATCATAATCTTATGCAAGATGTGCTCCCATAAAAGATCAAGCAATGACGGAGACATGGGCTACTGACATCAGGCCAAATTCCAGCCTGGACCTAATTGCCACCTTAGTTCTTCCACTTCCACATTCAACCGGGAGTACCACCGAGATGGCAGTGGGACCGCCTACGACTGGAGCTTGCATTGACAAAGAAATACATCAAATAGTAATGACGAGTGCTTCGAAAATATTTTGAACTGATTCTTCGGTTCCATGGTGAATAAAAACATTAACCAAAGTAATATGGTCAGATATGAACATTAATTTTAAAATATGTGCCTGTTAATAAAATGTTAATATTGTAACGATATTATGTATGTAACCATGCACATGAATAAATACCACGTACATTCATGAGCGACTGACTCTGTCAGCATTTGTGAACATTGTAACCCCGTAATGTGACAGTAATTTAATCTAATATTCCCAAAACTTATATTTCAAATCTTTTTCTGAATTATGACAATACTTTCTGCAACCGGCTGAAATTTCAAATCATTGACGTTTTAAACAATTTTCTTCAAAACGACGTTTTGGAAAAACGGTTTTCCTTTTAACGATAGGATCTCATAAAATACTGTTGGTATAAATGTTGTAATAAATGAATTAAAAATTATACTTTGTAATCACCACTTTATTAATATATACATATCAACATGTTTCGAAAGCGATGCTTTCCTACAGGAATATGCAGAATATTATATATTAATATAATAATACAGAATATAATACTGTACATTCCTGATGACGAAAGCATCGCTTTCGAAACATGTTGATATGTATTTATTAACAAAGTGGTGATTAAAAAGTTATTTTTAATTCATTTATTAATAATGACGCCACAAAGTGAATTTTTGAATCTTTTGGAGAAATTATAATAATAATATCTTTGACCAGATCACAAAGTAATACTTTTTGTTTTTTAAGGCATAGTCAAAGTCTATCCTCACTTTATGATATCTTATAATATATTTTGTAATAAAAAAAAATGTTTTTCAATACTTTAAATTAATTTGTTATTATATCATGACAATTCATAATATTTGTACAGTATAGTATTAATTGTAGTCGACACACTTTCAAAAAGCTCAATTACGAAAAAAAATAGTTGAAAAGCGGCACTTTCTTTTAATTATTTTCAGTCAGAAAATGTGCCTGTAAAATAATATACATATTATTATAATAATGTAAGTGTATGTGAAGTGGAGAGTTAAGTCTCAAAAAGAATCCTCATGAAAAAAGGCATAAAGACGTTTGCACATTTGTTTTACGGAGATATCGTAAAGGATTATATATAACAGACTCCCAATTCGATGACCTCCGGCGTGCGCAAATAAATTGTATTTGATTAATTTGTTTTATATCACAATTTATTAATTAAAATAATATGTAGTGTCACCCTGCTGAAATACCACCATTTAGAATCAATACGCTGCTTGAAATGGTTTTAGCCATTTCCGGTTACCGGATCTGAATATCCAGGTCCTCATTCCTTCCCCTCTTCACTATCTTCGGTCTTACAACTCACCCCAATTGGAAATGAGATAGTCTCACTGGTTCCAGGCGTTTGGAGGGGGCCTCGTGCGGTACTCACATTAATAAAAACAGTTGCTCAGAACCGGTAAAATTTCAGCATCCACAAATTGGGGAATGTTGCGGAAGGAAAATGGAAAGAAGATGTTTATTAAAAAATCAGTCAGATCTGATTACATATTTTCTTTCTTAGAGCATCTTCCATTAAAGAATGTTTTACAAACAGGTTCTTTCGAAATACATTTATCCATTGTGCGAAAAAATTCACCTACATTTAGAACTTTTTTATGTGCTGATGTATAGTTATGAAGTCAAGAATATCATTCTGTCACCAAAGTTGATTTAGTGAGAATGATTTTATTTATTATATAGCATGTTCATATTCAGTACGCTGTACGTTACTAAACGTTTTTGAGACTCAATCCTTCACTTATGTACAAGTTTTAGTTCAGTAGAGTAAGGTGTTTGCACAATATTCACTAGCTTTAAGATGTAAATAGAGTATCGATAAGGATGAGTGCGAAGGTAGAACAACAAAATAATTATTTAACTTGAAATAATTTTATTATTTAAACCGTAAATAATTGTTTTGGATCTGCACAATGTATTGGGGTGCGGATAATTATGTACATTGAAGGGGTGAGTTATCATGACAATTATATTTTGTACAAAAACTACACACGTAATTGTTTTCTTTATTGTACCCATTCCAACATAATATTAGTGGCGGCTCGTGAATTTAGAGAGTGCCAAGATTGAAAAATACGTCATTCTTGATATTTTTGCCTCGAATTATGATGCAGCATCAAATGTAACAGAGAAATTCCTGATAATCTTAAAAAAAAAGATTTTTTATTGTTTATTTTTATTTCGACTACAATTACACTCATAGCACTTTAGCAAACTAGAAATTCACAAACTGCTCCCGAAAACAAATTTAAAAAAATATATTTATAAAAAGCATTAACTTTGTGGCTCGCCGTAATTTACAATAAAAAACACATAAATTCGTTGTAGACCACTTTTATTTTATTAAAACTCTACCGGTTTCGGAAGCACCCTTCCTTCATCAGGAGAATGTTCTTCCCGGAAATCCTACAATTACCCCTACCCATTTGCTTACCCCCCCACTCCAACACCTAAAATGTATATGTCTTGTCAATATTTTATACCATAAGTTAGTTTTAATATTCTCCTGATGAAGGAAGGGTGCTTGAAAAGTGGTCTACAACAAATTTATGTGTTTTTTATTGTTAAAAAAAATGTTTGCAGGTCAAACAAAGATATTTTTTAAATACTGATGAGGTGCCTCAATAGCACACATCAACTATTGGGATTTATAGCTTATGCAATTATATTTTAAAGAAAGTAATCTCAAAAAATTGCTATGAAAATTCCAACTTGCAAATAAAAATGCTTACTTAATCTTAATCAGCGTCACTTTATTGCAAGAGGATCAGCGTCACTTTCTTGCAATATAGTTTCTATATGGTGGTCAAATGTAGGCAGATCCAAGCAAAAAAAAAACAATTCGCAATTTTCGTAATGAAAATATACAGCACGAATCACTTTTATCATTGCGCAAAAAAAACACTGCATTCATGCATAAAGAACAAGATGTTCGCGAGAAAGATCTTCCATTCGATCTGTAGGCGATTGCAATAATAATCTTACTGCCCTCATTTAGCATTTCAAAAATACCAAAAAAATTAGAGATCATTACAATATACAAGTGCATATTATTATTATTATTATTAATATTATTACATATCGCAATAATTGAAGAGTTTTTATAATTACTTAAAAATATCATTTAATTATAAATCTACAGGATATTAAAATAAAACCGACCCCCTAATGAATACAATAGGAGGCGTTTGCAAAAAGAAATTACTTACATTTATGCGAAAAAACATAGGTCATGATGCTTAAAAAGTAAACGTGATGAAAATTAGTACACCAAAGTCGTTATCATGACTCACATATTATATTATTATACATAATTATTATTATTATTATAAAACAATATAATTTTCTTTTTCATATGAACCGGTAACTTGGTGAAGTGACATTATAATTTTTAAAATAAAACAATAACTTTGTTAACATCATTTTTATTTGTTAAATCCTTATTACCGACCGAATATCACTAAACTATGAACTAAGATACACATGTGTTATAGATTGATAAACACGGGCGAGTGAAGGGCGAAGGGTGGGAGGGGAGCAGGTACCGGACCGGGAATGGCGTGTGCTTTGTTTATGTTTGTTTACATTGTGATGCGGAGTACGTAACTGTTACGCAACATTGAAATTCTAAAATTCCAATTAAACATTTCCTATTTACAGTACATGTAATGAATTTGTAGTACAGTTCTTAAAATAGTTAGTGGCGTAATGGTCAGCGTTGATCGGGATACAATTCTCGGCCATGGCAATATATTATTTTTTTATTTAAAATTATTTTTAAAACTTTTATTTAAAAAAAGTTTTTTTTTTAACTTTATTTTAGGAGCAAACTTTAGGCATCATGATCCCCACAACTGATCCGCACTAGTATAATAATATCCATGATACATATATTCTGATTAATGACACAATTGGTTCGATAACTGAGAGTTTGATTAATGTCAGGTGCTCATTTTTTTTGTTGCTAAATACTAAAAAAAATGACTTATATTTCCACCCGGGATCGAATCGAGGACCCCGTGCGTATAAAGCATACGTGATTACCGCCACACTACGGAAATCACGTACACCTCCTACACGAGAAACTGAAACCCGAAGGAAACCAGAAGCAAAAATAAAACAGGTGTTATTTAGTTTACAACAAAAAAAATGGTACGAACGTGTTTCGAAATGGGAGGTAGCTATAAAAATAACAATTATCTTTATAGCAGCTATGCAAGAATTCAAGAAAATAATAATATGATGCTCATAGAACAAGTATTTCGTATTGAATTCTAACCATCCTCTTATCCATCTCCTTTCCTTACTCATCCTTCAGCTTCTTTCCCCAGAAAGGTTTCATGATAATTCAACCCGCTTTTTAAAAGTAATATAAAAACAATAAAACTGATATAAAAACGGTAATTGCCCGAAAACCCAATCTATAAAAATATGTTTTATTATTACTATTTTTTTTAAATAATAATTTTATTATTTTTTAATTATGTTAGGTTAGATTCGGTTAACGACTTGTTTTTTTTCATACTTTTATTGACTTTATATCACCTTTAAAAAGTGTGCTGATTCATACGTTTGTTGAATTATCCGGTCACCCCTCAAAACATACCCCAAACGGAAATCCGGGTAGTTTGGACTCATGTAAATATATGTATTTAAATATTTTATCTTAATCATAAACCTTTAAAGCAAATAATTACTTACCTACTCCAAAAAAAGAACAAAACCACTCATTAGCCTAAATTATATCACATTTGAATAAATTTAAAATATATTTTTAATCATTAAACATACTTTTAACAACTCTAAAAATGACACATCAAAACCAAAAGATACATAAAAGAAGAAAAACAAAAAAAAAGGTAGCAGCATGAATGTAAGATTCTATCCTAATTTAGTTTTAATCTTTAGATAGTGTCTTGGATATATCCGTTCAATTTTTATTTATATATATCTATTGACTTTTTTTACAATAAATAAAAGTCATCTTTGTAGTAACTTATTGAAGCTTAGCTCATTGTAATGTATGTTTAATCACTGAAGATTATATATTAACAACTCTCAAAATGAAACATGAAACCGAAAGGAAAAAGGTAACGGTAGCAATTGGGACTCGAACTCCGGATCTCACCGTCTATCCGGGACCTTACGCTCTAATCCACTGAGCTACAGCTACTCTTAATGTTATCTTCAATGATTAATAATATATTACAATGACGTTTATAGGATTCAATAATTTATTCCAAAATGCAATAAATTTAATTTATCCTGTTTGCATGACGTCATGACTTCACCAATGACGTTTATCCATTCCCCTTGAGATGCCAGCGCACCCGTCCATAATTAATTTTCGCTTGGAGTTGATCGTTTACCTATTCAGCCGGCCGACATGGGAGATGAGAGATGAGGGTTGGTTGTTGGAAGCACTAGTGACTACTGTTGCCACGGTGACTGGAGGCTGGAGACTGTGACTGGTGACGGCTTCCTTTGTCTCCGCCGAGGCAATCCCATTCAAACTTGGTAATTACATTGCAATGCGACTCGCAGGATTTTGGTCGGGTTAAAGGAATGACAGAATAATGGACAGAATTAATCGTAACCAGATTTTATTTTTTAAATTCCGTTAGTATTGCCATATAGCAATATCTTCCATCCAACCTAGATATTTAGGAAGAAAAATTATTTTATTTCTTGTGGCTGTAAATCAAAATGAGAATAAAAACTGTTTTAAAAATATACATCCATTTTAATAATGCAATTTTAGTACAATAATTGACTTTTACTTGAATTTCTAAACTCCGGATCCAGAGGTCACGGGTTCAAAATCAGGCATGGGCAAATACGGACAAATATTCAGTACGCATGCGGTAAATTCCAGAGTGATAGATACTCGTACTCTTAGTACCGCCCTGGTGAAAGACCACCATTTAGAATTTAATTGCTGTTTGAAATGGCTTTAGCCATGTTTGGTGACCAGATCTAAAGAGCTAGGTAATTACCAATCATCCTCTATCCTATCTCATTTTCTTCTCCACTCTCTTCAGCTGCGCATTGTGCCCCAAATGTGGATGCCATACTCCCAATGACTCCGGGCAGTTGGGCTCCTGAGCAATATTTATATTAAATCAAGGCTTCGAGAAGATGGACAAAAAACCGACGAGAGATTTGTAAGCAAATTTTAGTCTGGAGACCACGTTTTAACTTTTTTACACCATTTATGAATTTGGTTGAGAATTTCAAAGGATCTCTTCGATCTCACTGCATCGATTGACCCTATTCGAAATAATTAATATTAAACCGTTGTTGAAGATGGCGTCTTCAAGTAAACACAATTTTTTTTTGTGTTCTTGACATTAACTATGTAAAAATTTCTACATATTTCAAATAAATAAATTGAAGTTATACATGTACGTAGTGGATAAAACTCTTAAAAATGAAATAATATTTTATTTTTACCGAAGGAATCAAAAGCTTCAGCTGAGTGCTACCTGGATGCCAATTCAGGTTCTTTTTAAGGAAGAATCTTTATCATTTTCCTCGACAGTCATTAAAATTATCAGTATTTGCGTAGTTTCAACAATATAAAAACATAATATTAAGTAAGTTACCGATGTAACAAACAATATTAGCTATAAGTTAACAACATAACGAGCAGTGTTTATGATAAGTTAACAATATAACAAGAAAAACAATGCACAACGGCAAGTAGCGGCATAAATATACCACGGCGAAAAATGTCGCTTTTAGAAGTAGTGGCGGAATAAAAAGTTTATGACTATCTATCGAGGTAAGTACCTTTTCACAAAACATAATTCTTCGCGAACTTATGCTATTTAAAAATAAATTTACAATTGATTAAAATGCATTATAATATAATGTGATTATCTTTAAAAGTTTTGGTTTAAACCATGTATCGGTTGAAGATATTTAATCAATTTGTGTTTTCAAATAATCTCTTAAAAATCGGATTAGGATTTTTTTACAATTTCTCTCCGGAATTTCGCAGTTAAACGAAAAGTCTTTAAACTCAAGGAAAGGAATAAGAACCAGGATAGGCCTACATTCCAGCTATCAATGTATTAATTCAGTAAAGTGTTGATTTACAAAATGTATTTTAGATTTAATACTTAATATTTTAACCCTGCGATTTCCATGTAGTTCCGACCTCCACAAATTTTAACGTTGCATGTTTATTCACTAAGTGTCTCTTAATTGGGTGAAGTATTTTATCGAACGTTTTCTAATTTGAGGGAAGCAACCTGCTTTCTGGGCTTCCTTTATATAAAGTTGGAATTTCTGCTTTGAATCAGCCCTTTGATAAAAGCCAACTTGTATAATATTGTTTGAGAAACTCGGATATAACAGAACTTATGAATGGCCTAAATGGGGAAGGCATGCGTTCATGAGTAAAAGTATGAGGAGCATGTAAGAGTGATCAAGAATATTTAAATGGATAAAGGTAATCCGTATAAAATATTCTAACTTCTGAGAATTATTTAATAATCTCTGATTTGCCATGACTTGATATCAGTGTCTTGCAAAATACATTCTTCAAGAGAAATTTCCTTTCAATCTCGCAAATCAAAACAATTCTAAAATAAACGCTTTATTTAAGGCATATGTGATGAGAAATACACAACCCACACATTAAATAAATGTTAAAAATATACCCAGTAAATACTCGAAAACAGATTAATTTTAATACAGTTGAAAAATGCAATGTATTAAAGAGGATTTAACCGTCTCCTTTCATAAATGTTCTGATACTGCAGATCGGAACAACTTGGCAGAACTGCAACCGTACTCGTAATACTGGCTTCAAAGCGGCAAGGTGCGACCTTTTAATTTAAAAATAAAACAATAATAAAATCACGTTTCTTTTAAATAACAATGTTAAAAAGATAATTAAGATTAAAATAAATGCCGAGAACTTTGGGGTGAAACTGCAGAAGGCAGTTTTTCGTCACAAAATAGACCTCAACAGCTCCCATGAGCATTTGGCCTTGTTCAATACTTGAGCACTACATGTGAAAGAAACTCATTTAACTTCAAGCATTTTTCTCACTATCCGCAATTCAAAGAATGCTGCGAGAAACCCAACCAGTTCTGAAAATTCGAAAAGTACTTTCAATCAACAAAATTTAATTACAGTTGTTTATGAAATTCCTTACAGTTTTTTGTAAATGTACTTTGGATTGGGAAGTTCAAACTTTTGATAGCGGGTGCGAGCTAAGATGTTTCCATATGAACAACCCCATGGAGAGTGAAAGATTGACTTCTGGAAACTTACTAAATATAATTTTTTTATAACATAAACGTATAAATTTGTTTTGAAGCAGTTTAATTTAATATTTAAAATGATCTCAAGTACCCTTCCCTCGTCAGGAATACCTTGTTTGTAATATATTCCCGACTAGGGACGGGTACTTCCGAAACCGATCGAGATTATAATATATATATTAAAATAAAGTCTTAAAAAACAAATTTAAAGTTTATCTTATATTTATGACAAACCTCAAAGTAAATGCCTTTTACGAATATGTACTATTTTTCATTGAACTCGTTTCTTTCGTCCTTCCCAATGAGCTTTATACATAAAACGCACATAATAAAATTGGTGATGTTTGTACATAACCATGAGAGTACTAAATCTTTTCAAATATTAAAAAAAAGACCAATTTTTAACACTTTTTGGCAGTTCACTGAATCCGTGGTCATATTTGATATTCTATTTTTTCTATATTTTTTGTAACGTCTGCATTCCTTATTATTTATGGGTCTGACTAACACATTTTCTCCAAAATCTTTTTTTAAATAATCATAAATCTGTTAGAAGAAAAAGTGTTATTCCTGCTGAATGTAAAGTTCCGTAAATCGTAAATACGTATCTATTCATGTTACAGTTACAATTACCGCTACACTACGGAAACTACGGAGTCACACAATGAATATCTGAACTATATAGGTCGGCGAATCGTGCTAATATAGAAGGCCAGGCGCAAACGGGTGACCTTTGTCAAAGCAACAGCATCGTCACTGTTTCTAAGTCCATTGCAGTATAATATACATAGGGGAGCGCAGGTGGCGACATGACATTTAGGTGATGCTTTATGGATTTATATGGATTATGAAACTGGAAATACTGTTGCCGTGACAAAAGTTACCCATTCGTGCCTGGCCTTAGAAATTTGCCTAAAATAATTCAAGGCCACAACGCGATTCGTAATGTCAAACAGCTGCCAAAATAACAAGCCAATTATACATACGACCTCTATTATAAATAGTGCAGTGGTCTATGAATGATTTAATGTTTGGAAGATGGAGAAGTGGATCGACTTGGGACCAACCCAAAGATGTGAGCTTTGCAATAAGATCGAAGGTCATTGAAAGAATTGTAGAGCGTTACAAAATAAATAAATAGATGAAAATGAAGTTTATTAATAAAACAAAAGTTTTGTTTTAAACGTCTAATTAATTTTTGAATCAACGCCAACTGGTTTCGCTTATCTCAAGCTTCATCAGAGTAAAATTTAAAACTAAGCATAAATACACAAAGTGAGCAAATATATAGTCGAGATATACAAAAAGAGGGGGACAACATATAAAACTAAATAATCGAACAGTGAAACAGAGATATGCTTACATGTAACAGAATGGAGCAACATGCAAAATAGAAAGAGACAGAACGTCAAATGAGGGAGGGATTAAGATGACCTGGGAAATTTTGAATTACCAGGAAAAAGTTAGAAATTTAAACCAAAGTGTTTCTTATTTTTTTATTTATTTGAAAAATATGTAAAACCACAAAGCATTTGCTTTATACAAAAACATAAGAAAATAAAGTTTTTGTTAAACCCTTTTTTATGACAATATACCAATAGCAAATGTATCTAGGGCTCTGAAACATTTTTTAAAAAGAGAAGAATGGTAAAAAATCCTTAGATTTATAGTAGATTAAGTCCATTTCACTGAACACAACTTGTGTCTAAAAAGTAGGTAAATCAGATAGGTAGTTGCTGTGAGTATCGACCTAGGCTCGTCCAACTGCTAGTCAATCGTCCTACCCACCGGGCTGTCTACCATCGCATTAAAAATAAAAGTATTAGATTCCTCCTGTTTGATAAAAAATACATATTTTTGAACTGAAATGTAGGAAACATAATACCCTTTACTTACCATGCTACAAACAAAATAATACGTAAATGAACAACATTTTAATATTTGTATTTTTAACGTTTTGTGATTTTAAATTTTCGTTGCTTTATTTATCAGTCTCCCGACTATCAAAATTTCCTGGTAACGACATGGAATTATGTTGAAATAAACAAAGAATTAATTAATAGCCCGTCATGGTAATATTTTCAAAAACTTTAATCATAATATATTTATAATAAAACAGTGTGCAATATAGCTGTAAATTATGATTATTTGGAACAGGTCGATGAGTTTGTGTATTTGGCAAGGATATTTACGAGAGATGGAAAGACTGATGGTGATATTGAAAGAAGGGTGAATGTAGAACTTCATTGATGGAGGACTGAATGCGGTTGGCGCTAACTAAAAATTGACCAAAGAAGCAAAGCTAGCAGTCCATAGCAGAGGGCTGATACTAACCCTGATGTATGGCAGTGAGGCATTAACCTAGCAGAAGAAGAGTGGAAGTAGACTGAAAGCTGTAGAAATGAGATCTTCGAGGCGAATGTATGGTAAAATCATGTATGATCGTAGGAAAAGTGTTGAGATTTACAAAGAATGCAATACTAATGTAAGTGTAATGAGTAAGATTAAGAAAGAGGAACTAAGATGATTTTGGCATGTAGAGCAAATGCATGAAAAAAGGGTGTAAGAAGAACATATGTTGCGAATGCGTATGGAAGAAGAAGTCGGTGACGCCCGAGAAACGCACGATCAAGTTAATCAAATATTGGAGTTGGGCCATATCAGAAGTCGGAATAACAGATATCAGAAGTGCATGTCAAGATCGAATTGTGTGGCGGTCAGTCCCCTCTGCCTGTTAGTTATTTAATTATTACAAAACACGGGCACTTGAATTCCCAATGATATGAACATTTTCTAGCTTAAACAAATTATTCCTGTAATTTAATTTCTAGGTTCAAATCTCGACAAAGCACAATACAATAATATGGTTTAACAGTTCGCCATTGAGCTTTGTATTCCCAGTAAAGTAGTCCCACCGCAGGGAAGAGACGATGCGATTTGATGCAGTCGCTGTGAGAAGTGCTTTACCTGAATACTGCACCAGATTCATCTTTGGAGAACTATGGTGCTAATGTCATACTACCAACCACAATGCGCAGTGGTCTCATGTATCTACACGTGGGTATACGAGTATGTGTTTGTACATTATACGATACAGTGACGTGCTGTACATGAATATATTGATTTTTCTTATCTGTTTCATATCGATTTAATGTTTAATTTTGAGAGTATGTTAATATTATCATCAATTATGAAACATAATTAACAATTAGGTTTATTAATTAACCGTGCTTTTCATTCATTCAATATTATTAACCTAAACAATTCAAATGTTGATATTTTTTGGGTTCACTTGCAACGTTTGAAAGGAGCATCATGCCAATAATATAAATTGATCAATGCGCATACATATGGCATCACTTCTATAATGTGTAAATCACAACTCCTCACACCTAAAAACACATTTATTTAAAATTGAATTTATTCAAAATCACCATATAAGTCAACTTTCAATCATGTTATAACAATACTGAAAAATATAATCTACGTAAAATCATGGTTTGTTACCCCCGATACCATAAATTGTATATAATCCATAGTTCAAGAATTAAAGGTACCAATCTGAAGATCAAAGGCTGAAACCGGTCACGGTTAAAAATAAAAATGAAATATTGTTTAAAAAAATGTCTTTTATTTAATCGTTATAATGGAATTTCACATATATTAACAGTTGTAAAATTGGAAATAAAAATAAGACACTTTTTTTTATGAGCGGATTTGTTACATAGTGGCAATTTCTACCAACATGCTTTTAGTGGAAAAATGAATATTATACAATAATGATTATTGCAGCGTTCTCCACATAGTGTGATTTTTGCACGTGGTGTGTGAAAAGCAGTTTAATAAATTTATCTAATAATACATAAGTATTTACAAATAATGTATCAGGTTAGAAATGGAAAAGGGAAGGGATGTGAATTATAGAGGGTGGGATTAATTATCATTATGCTGGCGGATAGAAAAAAACAAATTCTTCACTTAAGCTTTGAAAATGGGACTGCAACGCTATCTATATAGGGCAGACGGGAAGGGCTTTCTCAACTAGATTTAAAGAACATATACGATGTTATAAAAATAAAAGCACTTCTTCAAAATGCGCAGAACATCTCTTAGTAAATAATCACGTCCCGCTTGACAACAACAAGCCTAATCCATTACATGTAGAAAGAAAGGATCTTAGATTTAATTTTCTTGAACAATTATAAATTAATAAACGAACGAATGATCCTAACATAACATTAATTAATAAAGTAAGGAAAATTATATACTCACCGCTTCTCAGTATGTTCAGATTATCAAAACAATAGAACACATTTAAATAAATTAATTAAGAAAACATTATCAGTTAAATACGGGGAAACACATTATTAATCTGAAAACCTCACAGAATTCAGAATTTTATTTGTTTTTTAATTAAATCGTTTTTACCGATAATCAATAAATAATTTTTATTTTTTTAAAACCCGTCCAAATAAGAATGGGGTGGGAGTAAATAAAATCTTACAAATAAGTCTTCACAATGTGGATTAACCGCAGTTCGAAAATGGCTCACAATAATAAAAAAAAAACTAAAAATACTCACAGAACTTAACAAAAACATTATTAAATTTGATTTAGATTATTTTTTTTTAATAATAAACGGAGTTCTACGAATTAAACACAAAAACAATTAATATATTTGAAAATGAGCTTTGAAGGAGTATTCTGTACGTCATAGGGACTCTTACTAATAAATTGTATTCTACTATGACTACTATTCTTTAACCACGTGGTTGTCTATCAATTGAACAAATTATGTGGTACAATAGCAATATATCTATGAAAATAAATCACAAAGAGTTGTTATGATCGCGGGTACGCCACTGGTACGAGGAACAGGTAATATCTACAATACACCTGAGCGGTGTACACGTGTAGCGGTAATTTCGTGGTGAGTCGGGTTTGTTTCCACGTATTGGATCTTCGAGGAAAGCGACTAACATTTGTACATAATGAAATTGGAATTAGTTTGCTCTTCCAGAACCTTAGATTGCCAAACTAATTGTCAGATTTTACGGATAGCATGATGTAATTAATGAGACCAAATTAATTATTGTTTTGAATTATGAAAAAAATGGTTAAATCAGGTTTTTTTTATTTTTTATTATAACTTCCGTCAAATTACTTACTCTCATCGAAGCAGCCAGGGAAAATGGACGAGAATTGCATGAAAAACATGAAGATATCGAATAATTTCACAAAAAAAGTCCACAAAAAATGCAATAATATCATCTCAATTCTTATTACATAAAGAAGGACATCCCGAGCAGGCGGCGCTTTTTCATTTGTTTTTTTTTGTATACAAATGGATGGAATTTTGCACACTTAACTTTCGAAAGAAGAGTAAAGTTCCTGTATGCATGAGAATAATCGCCATCCCATTTTCCCTCCCTTAAAGCAGATTTTTGGTACTTGATGAAATTTTGACGTTCAAAATCAGAGGAAAACCTTTAGGTAAGGGTAGGCGTAGGGGTAACAAATCCCAACCTCAAAACACCATTCCTAACCATGTATAACTCCAGGCAACGCCTGGTACTTTAGCTAGTATAAAATAAATACCGGGAAATGTTCAAAATACGTATTTTAAAAATTTTATTACTTTTAAATTTATTATTGAAATTGAATACAAACATAAATGAATTCAAATACTACGTTTCTCTTTTGAATGTTGATATTGAAATTGTACATAATAAAGTTACATGAAAATTGTAATTATATAACAATGTTTACATTAAAAAATAATACGTAGTTATTGTTTATATCATGATAAAAAATTACGTTTAGAAATTGAATTAGGGTGTTATAATATATTGTACGTAAGTGCATTGTGGCGCCGGATGTTTAGTTTAAGTAAGTAAACTTACGAGACTTTTGTGCGAATTTAGTTGAGTTGAGTTATTCCAGGCGGCAGTTTAGATCAGTTAGTTTTCGTGGGTATTTTTAGGAAAACGAAGAAGAAGGTATCTGGGGAAGCTTGAGTACAAGTGATTGCTGTGTACTAGACAAATGTCGATAAATTAGTGATTCTCATATGGCAGATATTTAATCAAACAATTTAAAAAAAAATTTAAACACACAAGTTATGCAGTACTGCAAATAAATATAATTATTTAAAATTAACGGTATAAACATACCATAAAAAATAATTACATGTCACAGTTAACTACAAGCATAATAATATAGAACAAATAATTAAAAAAAGGTAACTATTATATGTGGCATTAGGTCGTACAATGAAATCAGAGAGTATATGAAGTTCATGATGGATATAAAAGTAAAGGATATGACAAATAGTTAACTTCGCTTAAATTAATATTGATTGAAAATATATGATAGTACGACCTTCTTGTACTTACCTTCCATGCAGTTAAATAGATCCGCTACTTCTGTGTATCTTTTTAACTTAACTTTATGTAATCTAGGTACAAGCGAGTGTTTGCAATGTTCAGTCCTGGTGTAGTTACATTTAAACAGAATTTGGACCGAGTTGCTCTAGTAGGTATATGAAATTGAATGAGGTTAATTAAATCAGGGCTGTCTGTACTACTATTTGCAATTTTGAACATAAATATCGAGTCAAAATAATTCTTCGATCTAAGAGATTTAGTAAAATTAGTCTTTTCATCAAATAATTACAGTTAATGCTTTCAATGGGAATATAGTTTATAATCAATGTAAAATATATGTAGTTATTGCGTTCTTACTCAACATTCTCCCATAAAATGATTGAGTTTACATTTGATTGAATGTGTTACATTTCCCAAGATTAATTGAATTATTTTCCCATACAGAATATAAAGAAACAAGCTTTAACAATTGTAAGCGACCATTGTCGTTACAAGACTGTAAACATGTAGGTGCTGGTCAAGTCGTTATCGTATCCGTGATGTCTCGGGCGTCGGGCTCGCTCTGGATTTCCAAATATTGTTCCTTGCAAAAGGGAAACAATGTCGACTTTTGTAGATTCTGCTGTGGTCGGGTATCCAAAGGTGAGAAGTCAAAGGCAGTTGTCCGATGGAGGTAAGCAGTGGTCAGAGTGAAACAAGGCGAGTGGTTCAGAAGTCAGAGCGGGCGGCGGGCAGGGAGGAGTACTTGTCAGGCTGGCGATCAAATGCTAACTGCCGCAAACTGGCGTTTGCAGGCTATTTATGCGGTCCACCAAGCGCGGACCGCCGGTGCCGTGTAGATGCCCGACAAGTCGGTCTCCCTCCCACCAACTGTCCCTCTCCAACGCTTTTATTCAGTCATTTCAGTTTGAGCGGTCTGGAGCGAACAAGCTCGCCAGACCGCCCGTTACATATATTAACAGACAACGATAATTTAATAATAAGTGTGCAGCTTCAGATATTCCGGGAGGCGTTACGTCCGATACACTCCCCTCGTGGAGCTTGGCTACACTTTTCTGCGAAGGGCGTGCCGTCCCTCGGTGCGGTGATGAAGTCATCCGGGCGTCATCCGCAGAGGTGGGGATGCGCTGAGGTTACCCATGCATCTTGTCGTGGCGAGAATGCTCCCCTCGTCAAAGGGTTGGGGCTGGGATGCGCTGAGCTGTGGCGCGTGTTGTAGCACTTGTTTCATTTCCCGGGCTATGGGTAGTGCCGGGCTGCGTTCGCGCAGAGTGGGAGGCCGCCGGGGGGCGCTCGGAACAAAGGGGCCCCAGTTCAGCGAGGCGCGCTGCATTCTCGCAGCTTGTCCATTTCCCGGGCTCTGAGTAGCGCCGGGCTGCGTTGGCGCAGAATGGGCCGCTGACAAGGGGGCCGCCGATAACAGCGGGGCCGCAGTTCGGAGAGGCGCGCTGCATCCTAGCAGCTTGTCGTTTTCCCGGGCTATGCTTAGCGCCGGGCTGCGTTCGCGCAGAGGTGGCCGCCGCCGAAGGGCCCCAGTAACAAGGGGGGCGCAGTTCGGCGAGGCGTGCTGCATCCTAGCAGCTTGTCGGTTTCCCGGGCTAAGCTTAGCGCCAGGCTGCGTGCAGAGCCGGACACTTTGGGGTCGGCTGGTGCGAGGCTGTACACCTGAGTGCGGCAGCTATTGATGTATCGGTAGAGCCCGCTTACAGCAGGGCCGTGAGCAGAGCCAGACACTTCGGGGTCGGGCAATGCGCAGCTGCACACTTCAGGGCAGGAGTCGTTATTGGGTAGATGGGGCCCGCCTATAGCAGGGCCGTGAGCAGAGCCAGACACTTCGGGGTCGGGCAATGCGAGGCTGCACACTTCAGGGCAGCAATGATTGTCGATTCGGTGGGGCCCGCCTATAGCAGGGCCGTGAGCAGCGCCAGACACTTCGGGGTCGGGCAGAGCGAGGCTGCGCACCTCCGGGCAGCAGTTGTTGTGACGGGGCCCGCCTATAGCAGGGCCGTGAGCAGCGCCGGATACTTCGGGATCGGGCGGTGCGAGGCTGCGCACCTCCGGGCAGCAGTTGTTGTGACGGGGCCCGCCTATAGCAGGGCCGTGAGCAGCGCCGGATACTTCGGGATCGGGCGGTGCGAGGCTGCGCACCTCCGGGCAGCAGTTGTTGTGACGGGGCCCGCCTATAGCAGGGCCGTGAGCAGAGCCAGACACTTCGGGGTCGGGCAATGCGCAGCTGCACACTTCAGGGCAGCAGTCATTGTTGTGTAGATGGGGCCCGCCTATAGCAGGGCCGTGAGCAGAGCCAGACACTTCGGGGTCGGGCAATGCGCAGCTGCACACTTCAGGGCAGCAGTGATTGTTGTGGAGATGGGGCCCGCCTATAGCAGGGCCATGTGCAGCGGAGCCAGACACCTCGGCGTCGGGCAATGCGCAGCTGCACACCTCAGGGCAGCAGTCGTTGTCATGTAGATGGGGCTCGCCTATAGCAGGGCCGTGAGCAGAGCCAGACACTTCGGGGTCGGGCTGTGCGAGGCTGCGCACTTCAGGGCAGCAGTCATCGTCATGTAGATGGGGCCCGCCTATAGCAGGGCCGTGAGCAGAGCCAGACACTTCGGGGTCGGGCTGTGCGAAGCTGCGCACTTCAGGGCAGCGGTAATCGTCATGTAGATGGGGCCCGCCTATAGCAGGGCCGTGTGCAGAGCCAGACACTTCGGGGTCGGGCAATGCGCAGCTGCACACTTCAGGGCAGCAGTGATTGTTGTGGAGATGGGGCCCGCCTATAGCAGGGCCGTGAGCAGAGCCAGACACTTCGGGGTCGTATGTAGTGAGGCTGCGCACTTCCGGGTTTGTGTCAGTGCTCAACAGCAAAGGGAGCACAGACGCGGCGATCAGTTGCTCGATCTGCCTGTTTTGTTTTCTTATTTCTTGCAACTCTTCTCGCATCCGACGGATTATTTCTTTCTTGGAATCCTCACTCTTGGATGTGAGGTATTCGTCCGCAGAGGCTACTGTGCTCCGTGTCGTGTCGGTATTTGTGGCTAGAGCCGCTGCCGTAACAGCTCGTGCTCTAGCATCCCAGGCGGCCGTACTTGCTAGTTCGGGAACGTGTGTCGATGGGTCGGCGGTAACCGGGCCGAGGGGTGCCGGGCCGAGGGGTGCCGGGCCGAGGGGTGCGGGGCCAGAGACTGTAGCGCCGAGCGCTACAGAATTGTAACTCGCGTCATTCCGTTCGAGCCCGCGGGGAGTGAGGTTGTAAGCAGCTGGGCTGCCATGTAATGCACCGGGCGCTGCGGAGGCAGGGGTCGCAAGACCGGGCCCTACAGCGTAGTGGCGGCTAGCCTCATTTCGCTCGTGGCCGTGGGAAGCGAGGTCCGATGTAGCTCCGCCGGCGTATGACGTGTCGAGCGCTGCGGGTCGTGCCGGGCCGGGTATTTCGGACTGCGGCCACTGTGTTCCGCCATTTTGTAATGTGCGGAATGCTTCCATCATTAATGCAGCAATCTGGGAGAGCGGGTCCGCTCTGTTATTCGCCCGATTTCGGGTTCGACGCGCCGAGTCATCCGTTGTAGTTTGACCCGGGAATGTCGCGTTGACGTTTGTGGGCTGCGGTTGACAGGGCTGCAGAGGGGTCGTTTGGCCGTGCATCGCGAAGTGGGATGCTGGAAGCCGGTACTCTGCGCCTTGTGTGAAGCCTTGTGGGGCGCCTTGTGTGGAGCCTTGTGGGGCGCCTTGTGTGGAGCCTTGTGGGGCGCCTGTGGGGCCGTACACTTCTGGGTAACGGCCGGTGACATCTTGTTAGATCACCTGGGTAGCGGCTGATGGGCAGATCCGTGTGTTGGGGATCATTATGTGACTAGATCCGGCTAGAAGGACCACTTGTAAGCGACCATTGTCGTTACAAGACTGTAAACATGTAGGTGCTGGTCAAGTCGTTATCGTATCCGTGATGTCTTGGGCGTCGGGCTCGCTCTGGATTTCCAAATATTGTTCCTTGCAAAAGGGAAACAATGTCGACTTTTGTAGATTCTGATGTGGTCGGGTATCCAAAGGTGAGAAGTCAAAGGCAGTTGTCCGATGGAGGTAAGCAGTGGTCAGAGTGAAACAAGGCGAGTGGTTCAGAAGTCAGAGCGGGCGGCGGGCAGGGAGGAGTACTTGTCAGGCTGGCGATCAAATGCTAACTGCCGCAAACTGGCGTTTGCAGGCTATTTATGCGGTCCACCAAGCGCGGACCGCCGGTGCCGTGTAGATGTCTAACAAGTCGGTCTCCCTCTCACCAACCATACCGCTCCAACGCTTTTATTCAGTCATTTAAGTTTGAGCGGTCTGGAGCGAACAAGCTCGCCAGACCGCCCGTTACATATATTAACAGACAACGATAATTTAATAATAAGTGTGCAGCTTCAGATATTCCGGGAGGCGTTACGTCCGATACAACAATGTAATTTCACAAAGCCTACAAGGTTATAAGTAGAAAAGGAGCACTTCAAAAAATAGTTTGTTTCAGTCCTGACCTTCTTTATATAATTAAATAATTAAAAATGTACTTTGTTTACACCAAAGTTACGCCACAAAGTTACCATTCGTTTGAAGAAATTTTTCTTTATATAAATTTAAGCAGAATAATAATTAGAATTTCATCAAAAGATTGGTATTCACTTTGTGGGGTCATTATTAATAGATGAATTAAAAATTACTTTGCAATCACCTTTTTATTAATATATACATATCAACATAATTCGACGAATTTGAAATTTTAGAAATTAGTAAAATTGTTAGCAGTCAATTAAATATAAATAATAAATTTTTTTTAATAGCCATCTCTTGTATTTATTTTCATATTGATAATAAAAATAACTTTTTGATATTTCTAATATAAATTTGTTATTCGATGTTTAATAATATTTTTTTACTAATACTTTTTATTAATTTCTTGCCTATTTTGACATTATTGTGTTCTATGTTTATCATTTGTCCATACTTGACATTATTATTTTTTAGTATTCTGTATGTCCTGATGAGGAAAGCTTCGCTTTCGAAACATATTGATATGCATATATTAAGAAAATGTGTTGATTACAAAGTATTTTTTATCTCATTTGTGAATAATAATTAGATGAAATTAAATCAATTATCAATTCCATACGCTTCGTTCGGTTTAAAAGTACTTGATAACGTTCTTACTCCGTATTCATGTTCGTGGTTAGTACATTTATTACATGATTCTCAATTATTTGATATTCTATATCAACTCTGTTCCAGCTCAGATTCAGATGGCGTACCGCAATGGAAATCGCTAGCACTGAAAAATACAACGTTTTTCAAAGACATGCAAAGTTAAAGAAAATTATTCATAGAATTGATAAGAAATATTTTGTGAACAAACTGAAACATAATGATATTTATAAATTAAACAGTAGTGTAAATATTAATTGATAAAATAAAGTTTTTAAGACAAGATTTTTGTGCATAGCGCAAAGGGTAACAATTATTTTTATAAACAATAATTATTAGCCTGAAACACTCATCCAAATTAAAAAAACCTTCCGAGGAAAGATAAATGTCGCCGACAGGACTTGAATCTGCACCCTTCTGATTACCGGTCAGATGCTCTACCATTGAGCTACCGTCAAGTTAATCAATATAAACTAGTGTTTCATTCAATAATTACTGTTTTTTATTATATTTCACCTGTAAACAACCAACTTAATTAGTATGAGAAAGGCTTGTAACGGCTAAATCCCTTAATCAGGGTTTGCGATAAGCCGACGTAGCTCAACGGTAGAGCATCTGACCGGCAATCAGAAGGGTGCAGGTTCGAGTCCTGTCGGCGACATTTATCTTTTCTCGGAAGGTTTTTTCAATTTGGATGAGTGTTTCAGGCTAATAATTATTGTTTATAAAAATAGTAGTGTAAGTAATGCAGTGCTTCAAATACATATATTTATTTAATATTAACGGTATAAACATACTATAAACAATAATTACATGTCACAGTTAACTACAAGCATAAGGACATAAAGCAAATAATTTTAAAAAGTAACTATTAAATGTGGCATTAGGTCGTACAATGAAATCAGAGAGTATATAAAGAATAAAAGTTCATGATGGATATTAAAATTATTCATAGAATTGATAAGAAATATTTTGTGAACAAACTGAAACATAATGATATTTATATATTTAACAGTAGTGTACACAAAAGATTTCTTATTAATTTTATTAATAACGACACCACAAAATAGTCTTATTTTTACTCTTATTGTAGAAAAACATAGTTATTCAATTAAATAAAAACATCAATGATTGGCATACATATGTAGTTACGTTGATTTCGTTGAATCTGAATACATATTCCTGAAAATGTACGGTTGTTTCTATCGGAAATAATAAAAAATAACTTATAAGTTATTTAATAGTATTATTCCAAAATATAGCTCTTTTCCGATAAAATTTAATTTGTTTACAATAATGGTGGGCAAAGCGGCTCGGTTTAGTGAGCCGGATTACTAAATCATCTCTTTGTAGTGTACCGGTTCGGTGATCCGGCTCGATTGAACGACGGTTCGCGTCCCTCCGCACCATGCCCTGTCCCTCGCTCCCTTGGCCCTCCTAAAGACGTCCTTAAGACACTCTTATACGATACTTTTTTCGTCCAGTTTTCTTGTGGATTTTCTTTACAGAGAGCTGATTTAGTGATCCGGCTCACTAAACCGAGCCGCTTCGCCCACCACTAGTTTACAATCTCTCTCTGCTTACGCCCCGCATAAATACTATGTCGTCGCCCAAAAGAAAAAGAGAACTTGTGCGATTTCGATGATTCGGAGTTATGAATGTGGTTTGCTCAATTATTTGTTAATTTGTAAGAAAACTATATATCACTGCGAAATATGTCACATGAAGTCAAAACTTCATTTCAAAATAATACAAAACAGCCACCATATGATTTTTTTTCACTCCGCATGTACTCCAAAGACATGAGTTTTGGTACAACTGTCCCTTTACCTTTGTGGCGATGACATAAGATTTTTAATATGACATCTTCGAGCTTTATCGTTGTGGTGTAATTTTCTAAGTCATTCGGTTCAAATTATCGTTAAATACGTATTTAAAGCGACTGTAGAGATTTTTTTAAACATTTAATATTTTATTGCAGAAAACCATGAGGATAATAATTTCCTTTTGGGGTCCATTTCATCTTTGGGGATGCTATGTAAAGTTTCTCTTTGAGGAAAGGAAGAAGAGGAAGTTTAAGGGAGGAAAAACATATGAGGAATGACGGATGTATTAATTCATTCCTCTCACTGCGGTGTGAGGCGATGAGTTAAGAGAGTCCATTTGGAAAGGTCAAGTCTCCCTCAACCAGCTGTATCTGAAAATAAATCTTATGAATATGTACAAGAAATTACGTACATTGATTTAAAACGTGTTGTGGTTGCTGTACTGTTATATAATATTTAATTAACGATTATTTAGCAATCTTCGATTTCGCACCATTGAAATTTTTCTAACGAGTGCGCACGCATCCCGAGCATTTCTTTGTGCAATGGCAAGCTGCTAATAAATGAATCCGTTTGGCCAACGAAGACAGATTTTTTCTAGTGCTTTGGTTTTTTTTAAGTATTAAATAGTTTTTGTACTTCATTCAAGATAAAATATGAGAATACAAATTTTATAAATTGGAAACTTCAGATAATATTTACATATATTTTGAATTATTATTAGTTCGCGTTGTAATTTTTATAACAAGAAAAACATATTTTATTAATCGTTCTATTTGAACATCGGTATGTGGGGAATTTGCGATTTAGTACATCCATTCTCTACCTTACATCCAGGTTCTCATTGTTCTAGCGGTATGAAGACGTAATTAAGTTTACCACGGATCATAAAACGCCATAGTTTCCTGGTTGCTGCAGTTAGTTCAATGTTCACCTATTCCACTCCTGTTCTATTAGGTCGCCTGTTCTCCACGGGGTTCTGTAACTATCAGAAATACGGCAGTTTTATTTATTTATTAAATAAATGATATTTAATGGAGACATTTACATGGAGTAAATACATTAGATCACCATACTAGGCGGCTGCCTGTTTCATGGTGACCAATAGAGTATAGTTACTTTGTATGAAGTCTAGTGTAAACATATGGATTTATTATATTAATTATATTTAGATGATGATAATTGGAAAAATTATTTAAAAAAATAGAAGATAGAAAGGAGAAAAAGACATGCATAAGGAGTAGTATCAGTATCAGTTTTATAGTTCACATTTTACCTGATTTCTTAGGATTCTAAAATTCTCTGAATCGATGTGCATTCCTTCATTCCTCGAATTGCTCGCATTGCAGAAATGCCTGTTGCGAGCATGATCTTGTCCATCCGGTTAGAGAACTTCCCTTTCATCTGTTTCCTTGAATTTCTCAGTTCACAGAGCATTTCCGTTAGTTGTCTCTCTCTAGTTGCAAGAAACTGTCCCAAATATTGGAGGAAATATATTAGGTACATCTTGGACTTGGAAACTAACTTGGTCATGATTGTTGGTTTAGGTATAGCATTATTTCGTATCAACATCACATTATGTTTGATTGTCTACTAAATTTTCACTTTCATTATTATTTTCACTACATATTATACATAACTATAAAAACCCTCTAATATTTCGCAAATAATCGTTTCGTCTTTTTTTAATCATTGCAGATAAAAGTAACAAATCTCGATCGAAATATAAAAAAGAAAAGACACAGGAAATAAAAGGTAACGGTCGCATCTGGGATACGAATCCATGACTCATGGGTCCATCACACATCTTCTAATCAGTTGACCTTATTTTTTTCTGTAATTTTTATCGATCATACTTTAATTTAAGAAGTGTTAATATAATTTTTTTCGATAGATGTGCAATAATGTTGTGATATCATTACTGATTCAATTAATAAGAAATACTTTTTTTACACCACTGTTTTAAAAATATAAATATCTACATGTTTCAGAAGCAAAGCTTAACTCACCAGGATAAACAGTAAGAAAAAAAAATGAGACAGTGGAACGACTTGCCGGCCTCTGTGTTTCCTCCCTCCTAGAACATGGGTATTTTCAAGACCCATCTCCACTCCTTCCTCTTATCTTCCTTCATAGACAAATAATAAACACAGAATAATATACAAATTACAAATCAAAATTAACGAGAAGCGATAGAAGTAGGTAAGTAATTAATTAAAAATGTAACGGTTATTGAAAAAAATATTATAAAATATTGAATAATAAATATACGTTAGAAATTTAAAAATATTTTTCTTATTAAATGCACATAAAATCTAGAAAATAGCAAGGCATAAAAAATTAAATAATTTAAGTTATTATTAATTATTAATAATAATATTATAAATATGATTATTAATTTTAAGAGATAGCTATTTAAGTAAACATTAGATTATTAATAATATTTAATTGGCTATTAATACTTTACTAGACAGAATTTTTAATAATTTTTAATGGAATAACTTATTGAATCATAAAAACCTCACTGGAATTTTTGCTATCCCTTCATGTAGTAGCCTAAATATATATTTTTTTATTCGTTGCTAAAGCTTTATCTTTCCGTTTGTTTCTTCAACCAGAACGTTCTTCATGTACGTTACATTCGTTTTATTTCAAGTTTACTATAGTTCAACAGTTACATATAGAGGTTTTATTTTCGTTCCTCATTATGCTCGTATGATGGATACATCGTTTTATGACTTCCCTGTTATTTTCCACCATCTAGATCTTTTTTTGAAGTAAGAGAGAATAGCCGTGTATTTACAACAAACCACATAATATTTATCGATGCTTTACATCGACTCAAAATTAAAAATTTGATTTGGTGAAAACCGATGATAAAAATAGTGTTAAAATTGTAATTATTTCACTACAAATAGCGACAACTAGAAACTTACTTAATGGGTTACAAGCAAATATATAATTTTGTCAGGGAAGGATTCAGATCTCTCGCAAGCGGAGTATTTACGAAGTATCAATCAAAGTAGGCAATCCATTGATACGTGTCGGTGAGGTCTCTAAAGTCCTTCAACGTTTTGAGTAAAGGATTTTGTTTTAAAGTCGCAAAAAGTACGGCCCATTTAATTTTTCCAAAATGTTTCCAAATTGGTTTCAACGTGACATTCTGTTTTTCTTTAATAAAATTATTTTTAAAAATATGAAGTCACCCTTTGAAAAAACAACGGTTTCGAGTCAGGTATGTAAATTAGCATTGTTTTTGTGTTTAATTAGTAGAACCAGATTTTTTTTTTAAATTTGGTTTCAATCAAATTTAAAAATGATATGATTAAGTTCTAAAAGTTTTTTTTTTCATTCCACACTACTCAGTATGTTGACACGACCCAAACAATATAAAACATTTAAATAAGTTAATAGCATTCACATCATTACAAATTAATTAAGGAAATATTGTCATTTAATGCGGGGAAAACATATTATACATGTAAGTACCACATAGAACAGAGAATTTTAAATAATATAAACAATTTTAAATATCGTCCAAATTAAAAATGGATGGGAGTAAATAACATCATATAACAATATCGTCGCAATGTGGCGTAACCACAGTTTTAAAGTTGCCTTGTATGCCAAAATAGCTGTCACAATAATACAAAACTTAAATGCTCGCAAAACTTAATAATACGATTACAAAATTTTATTTTAATTTTTGAACTTTTTTATGGGTATTAAAATATTACCGCAATAGAGGCCTTAAAAACCTTCCTTGCGTACTCACGTAAAAAGAAAGGAAATTTGAAGAAAAGCATAAAAATTAAACATTTCTCTTCCAAGACCTAATTCGATTAGTGGTTAAATAATACTCCAACAAAAAAACGATTTACTTTTTAAATATTCGATGGAAGCAGGTTTACACAGTACACACCAACAAAATTTTGACAGAGTGGATTATTTTTTTATGGCAAGCATAGATTTTACGAAAATATTACTACCAATCAATTGATCAAGCACCACGTAATACTTTCATTGCATTCAACATTACAAACATACCTACTTACATGTAAATTTAAAACACAGTTCTTTATACTACGTATTCGTATATTATTATCAAGTCCACGCTTTAAATAACAGTTGTTCAACCGAATCTACCAGCCATTTCACTAACATATTCTCAAATAATATCTAAAATACATTTCAAAACAATTTTCAGGAACAATTGCACTTTGAAACTTTCAGATATCTTTTCCCAGAGCTTTTGACACACCCGCAGCAAGTTCTGGCTGTGTGTGTTTGTGTATGGACGCTTTCACATGGCTCGTGGCCTCCGGGCGTTCCGGGCATGCATTAACTTCAAACAAGATGTTTTATCACGAAGAACTGAGGAACTATGTACGACTTTTCTGTGTAAAGTTCTCTTTTTAAACCTTCACTTCCATAGTTCGTGCTAAAGTGTCAGCTTTGAACGGAGAACCGGGAACTTGTTTCATATTGCATTGAAAATGAAGTCTTTCATTTGTGAAAGTTCATTTAGTAATCCTACTGAAGAAGTTTTATAAAGATTGAACTAAAAACTTTGGAATACATCAACTTCTGAAAATCTAGTTCTAAATGAATTTCTCTCTATACTTCTTTTGATCTTTGTCGAACGAAAGCTCAAAACTTGTTTGATATTGCATTGAAAATTAAGTCCTTTCAACTGTACTAGAGAGAACAGTTAAGATTAATTCTCGTGTGGAAATTTTAAAAGTTTTCAACTGAAAGCTCTGACAATCCATTGCTGAACCACTGACAATCCATTGCTGTATGATGATCTCCCCGACGTACTTCCAGTCCTTGCTTATTAAAATAAGAGCTTTTGAGAAGTTTTTTCTTCTGTGATATTTTTTTTTATTCTAGGGAAAAATTTGCAATAGATTGGATACAAAACTTCAGCTTTGTTGATAAATATGAATCACTATAATTTCACCGTTAAATCAAGATCTTTGATGACTACCTTGTTTCGTTACCGTACATCTACAGAGTTTGTTTTTTTTCTTATTTTTATCCAACGGTTTTTTAAGCGCCCTTCTTTTGCACAACTGTGTGAAGATATTTTTCTATCAATTCTTCATATTCTGAGCTAGTGAAATGATTTGTACCTACCTAAGATGATTTATTACCTAGTTTAATTAAAGCCAAAGGCAGTTGTATACTTAAAGTCAAAGGAGTATGCTTTATATTTATAAATAATAAAAAAATAAAAAAAATAATATCGATATTACTGTCACAATCCACCCAAATTAGATCATGCGGAAGTCCGTTGAAATTCGAATATCGTTGGATATTTTTCTCGGTTGAGAAAGCAAACACAAGTTCCAAGTTCCTCATAGATGCGCAAGGGTGATTACCAGTGGGGGGCCTATTTTTAATTTAGTTTAATTTGGTACTAGTAATGAAAATTTGTGGTTGTACTTAAAACACGAAAAAAATATTTTTTTAATTTAACGAATCTAATATTTGTGCTCCGCGAGCCCTTTGAAGTTTGCGGAAATATGCTAAATATTTGATGTTTTTCGACTTGTCATAAAATTTTCAGTAATATTTTTATGATGTTTATTTACGAAATCTTGTTAAAATATACAAATTACTAATTAATTTTATCATTAGATGACACTAAAACACCCCTGAAAGCGCAAGAGTTACGTCCATCTGCTGACCCCACCCGCGCCTCGTTTATATATACTATCGTTGTCTTCTATCCCAACATCAAAATCAACTACTCCAATCGAAAAATCAAGTAGACTACTTGAGACTAATACCACCGCCTTTCCGACTACCAGAAATTCTCCGTCTTTTACAGTTCTCTCTAGATCTGCGACAGGTTCAGGATATCGGATATAGTTGGTACAGCATTACTTCTGCCATCTTAAATGATTTGATAATAATAATAATAATTTGTTCAGCTGAACAAAGCTGTGAGTGCAATATTCTGCCATAAAAAATAATACATCTAAATAAATTACGTTATAGACATAGAATATAAAAAACGTCCTGGACAAGACTGTTTTCCGATCTCCAGTAGCGCTGACTCGTCCCGGCTATTCTGTGGTAGTTCAAAACAGCGAATCCATGCGCTCTTCCCTCTGCGAACATCTGCGAGGCGCTGCATCGCCAAGGGAGGCCGAACAGCGCCTTGTGAGCGTGGTTATACTGTACTCGGAGTGTATTTAAAGATAATCACTACTGATAACACTAATCAGTGACGACCGAAAGAAATATGAGTGTGCTTTATATTTATCGTCAATAATTAGCTAAACAATTGATAATGGGTGGTCCATGAACAAATATAGAAAAACGCAAGGATAAGATGAAAAGGTCAGGACGCAGTCACCTTAGATCTTTTCAGCATTTGCACGACCTTCCAATTTTACATGAAACTTTATTCTCCACCCCCATAAATTATTACACAATAGTGACAAGCGTTAACCCTAACAGTAGGGTGCAGAATTTTCCCCGATTTTCCAGAGAGTTTTTTTTTCTGTCCCAAAAAAGATTTTTTTTTCTTAAAAAATCTGATATTCGAACTTTTATAATAATTCCCCCCAGGGTGTTAAGTTAAAGCTTAAAGCTCACAGCTTGTAAAAAAGGCGCTAACAAAATGAAGACTGTTTATTTGTTTGCAGTATTCGTACCAACAGCGATTCATTATTATTTGTACTCACTTTTATGGAACAAAAATGTTTCACTCACCGCGTTAAAATGTTTCATTACAGAAGGAATTTTTACAATGAACGTGGAAGTAACAATTTGCATAAGCCATGCTGGTAAGTAAGCTGGTGAACGAAGCTCACCAAGTGAAACATTAGTTTTTTGTGTAATAAAACACGCTGGGAAGTTATTATGAATCGTGTTATAATTAAAAACACGAAGAACCTTCACGGCTTCCCATTCCTTACACATTGCCGTTCTTTAATCTAAGTCAATATAAACCTTTTTTGTAGGAGTGATAAAATATATTTGATTTTTATATTTGTTTGTTTAAATATTTTGTTAACGTGGACTGTACAACTGTGGCAGTCACTGGACGTAACTATTTCTACGCCCCGGTATCACTAGAAAGCGAGCTCGTGTTCCTACTCCCCGCTTGCAGACCGGCTACTTTACATTCGCCTCCCGCCGTTGTTCCGTTCAACACCAGGGAGGCAATTTCTCGACCCACCGGGAAGCATCAGCCCCCATCACGCTGAGACCAGTAGCCATCAGCTCGATCGTCGCAATCCAGAGAGCATAGAGCCGTGGATAGGCGTAATATTCGCATTGCTTTCCAATCATATGTTAATTGAACACGATATCAAGCATAATCGGAAGATGTTTTGGGAGTACGTCAAATCGCTACGTATCTAAGAGCCGTATGATATAACAGATAGTTAAATCGTGAAAATTACTGACATTAAATAGTGTCACGCGCTCTTTTAATTATGCTTTAGCTGAAATAATAGTTATTAGTGTGGCCAGTCTGTAAAGCAGAATATTCCTGACAAATTGTGTGGAAAAACACGCCACATCATTTTTTGGCGAGGCAACACCGACAGTTAAATTTGGTCTCTGGTGAAATACTAACAACAACTGTCAAAACATGACGCGGGTTTTAGTGTGCATCGTACTCGTATCTACAACAAATTCTAATATGGCTGAATATATCAATGACGTTGAGAGCTTTGTTCTTACAAAAATATTAGTGTGATCATTAAAAAATTAATTACTACCAATCGTTATATACGATAGTACAGGAATTATTTTTTTTAATCTTTCAGTAAATATAATATCATATTTAATCTGAAGCATTGCAAATTCAACGAAATCTTTCGTCATACGATATCTCACCAGAAATTCAGAATCGTCCCAAATAAGCAAAATGTTTAAGCAAAGTGGTCGAAATGTTTTCGCTTTTCGCTGAATATATTTTATTGGGTGAGGAATTCATCGTCACTACCATCATCTTTTATAATATTATTCATGAAATAAATCTTAATTAACGTTGAAGCGAGCAATTCCGTCCAAAGAACTGTTAAATGTGTCAGAATCGGCGAGTAACTATCGGATTTCAGAGAGTAATAGTTAAAGTTAGAAGTGATGTAAAAGATGCAAAAAGCGCTTATCGGGGATATTTCACTATAGCAGCCTGTTTAACTATAACTTTTAGTATAGCATGCGTTGAAACTGACGGCTACTTTGATGCATCGTGATTAGAAAGTTCGAGGAGTGGATGCAGCTAACGCTTTTGCAACACACTTCCAATTCGTGTATAGAAATGAGCTTCGATTACTAAATCCTAATACTGCTTCTAATTTTAATACAAAGGGAGCCCAGAATATCGATATTGGTTAAAATGATGAATCTTCTATTAGGGAAATTAAAAATAAACATTCACTTGGCCCAGACTTTTTTCCAGTATTTTTCTTTAAACGTCGTACCGAGTTTTTTTAATTATTTATTTAATCTTACGATGGAAACTGGTGTATTACTTAATTCCTGAAAAATATTTTAAAAATTTCCGATTTTTAAAAGCTTTACAAAAACTTTAGGTATTTACTGATTACGTATCAACATCTTTGGATAAGGGGCTACAAGTATACTGTTATACTGTTATATAACGACATTTCAAAGGCCTTCGACATTTTTAATCACAACGCCTTACTTAATACGACATTTTTTACATCCGTAAGTCATATTGTGGTGTTACGTAACAAACAACGAATGATATGAAATAACGGTGATCCGACAGTTGATCCCTCTACAATTGGCCCCCCGATAGTTGCCCCCCCCGACAGTTGATCCCCCTGACAGTTGATCCCCCCAACAGTTGATCACCGAAATGATTATTTCTGCTGTATGTCCTCATTTTTAAAGTATGCAGAGAGGATATGCGGCCGTATAAAAAAAGTCGATATACTTTTATCTGCAGGCGTCTTGAATGGAAATCTGTGACATAAAATATACTTATGTAACCGATTTTCGTCATCCACTATCGGGGGGTCAACTGTCGGGGGGTCAACTGTCGAGGGATCAACTGTCGGGTCACCGTAATTTCATATCATCCGTTGTTTGTTATGTAACATCTCAATATGACTCACGTATGTAAAAAATGTCCTATTAAGTACGTATATGTAAAAATAATTCAATTATATACTACCATTATTATCAAAGTGGAAGTATAATACGAATATTGTTGGATCTATTAAATGCGAGTGAAATTATTTTGTGATGGCTTATAATAGTTTAGTAATAAGAAACTCCGTTAATTTTTTTTTTATTTCTTTATCAACAACGACGGTTTAACTTTATTTCTTTAACAGTTTTCATAGCTTAAAAAAATTTACTACATTTTCCAAAGCCCGCCAAAACGCTCCAAAACTATGGCCGGTCAATGTCAAATGTCAAAACAATGATTTTTACCGTACACAATTTTATATTCTATTCATAGTAAATCACAACTAAACTTGAGTAATAAAATTATGTACCCTTTTGGAAACTTTAAATCGGTGAATCTTCTTCTCCTTCATATGGTGGGGGAGAGTTGGTGGAGGATATAGTGGGGTGCTGAGGTTATTCAGCTAGCCGACGGCATCGAGAGTCAGCACAGATGTGCCATAGGGAAATTGGTGAAGGAAACATTCTTCTATAATGGGTTCTGTTATTAGAATATGTCCACATTCACAAAGTTCGGAATGATTTAGGCACCATCTATGCATCATACACGCGCAACGGCTGTGACTGCACCGGATGCGGTTTAATGAGGTCGGCGTCTTCCAAGAGAGAGAGAGAACCTGGCAATTTAATAGTAGGATCTACAACAAGGTGCTTGTTCTTCACATCCGCGGTCTGCCACTGAGTTTGCCACTACTCTTCAGGGGAGTATCGTGATAAAAGCAGCATTTCGCTTTCAGTCTAAAAAGGTTTACTGGATGTCAGGCGGCTGGCTGGAAGGTTACAGGGTCGTCTTGAAGTTGAATGTTACTTTTTTAATTCCTCGAGGGTTGTTGTCTCTCCTCTTATAGTGGGCGGTGCGATATTCGAGAGAACAGGGAGCCATCGTAGTTAGGTGTAGGGAAGTTTTCCACTCACCGTGGCACCATGTTCCACTCACAAAGGCAATGGTAGCTGTTTTTAGGGTGTTGGCGTCGCAACCCCAGCTAGTCCCAGCTAGTTTTCTTGCAACATTTATTCGAGATACGTCAGGTTTTTGTCCAGTGTACTCGAGGAATAATAATAGTATTTAACATTAACATTATCATAATATCCGTATTGACAAATGGTTTGAGGATAAATATTCTTAATTATTTCATTAATAAGAGTTTTTTTTTAATATTTCACAACAGCAGTTTAAAATCACCCAAATTAAGTTTAAAGTCACCGAAACTAAAAAATTCAAAACACAATCGACAAATAAAAAATTCCGTACAAATCCAAAACCAGAATACGTGCAGCCGATACCCTCGACTTGATGCTTCGAATGAAATGCTACCAACAAAACAGGCTATTTTGATGAGATGATTTTTTATGCACTTTGAAATAACGATTTATAAACTCTACGTATAATTCTGAATCGGCGTTTATTGATCTATATATGTAGTCGTACATATATTATTTTTAATCCATAATATTTTAAACTTGAGTTCCAATTTTTGTATTAATCTTAATATTCGCTTACCTTGTATATTTACATACGGATTCTAAGTATACAATGTACTCTTGGGAACTGTTATTAATTTGGAAAATGTCCTAATTACTGTTTCTGACTACAAAGAGTCGAAATGAAATGAGTTCAATAATTTATAGGCCACATTTTAAGGAGTTCAATCTGTTTTAATAAAATATTCATAATCATTGATTACGTAATTGAAAGTTTTAAAAACCCATCCGGCTTTTCAAAAAAACGTAAATGAGATTTTTATTTGACTTTATGGTGGATGTGTTATCAGCAAATTCACATTTCATTTGGTTCAAAATTCTCCTCCTATTGGCGGAACGTTCCTGACCAAACAGTTATTAAAATTTACACGAACCGTATAAACTTTTAATTAAATCACCAAACCCGGTTAAATTTATAACAATGTAAAAAGGCTCCGGTTGGGTGACCTTTTTGTATACTCTAATAAAATCGTATACCTACCTTAGTGTAAGTGAATTATTTTTGCCTTGTCCGAGCTCGTGTATTCGAGATAACTTTTGAACGGGCGAAGGGAGTGACTAGAAATTGATGGGAAATATAGAGTTTTTGTAAATGTTTTCTTTTTGTCCTTCTTTGAATGGAAGATGCTCTTAGTATTGCTCTTGTAAAGGACTTCAAATAAGGTGGATAATGAATTTATCTATAACATCTAAAATACATGTACTCGTATATGAGTTATTTTGTATAAACCAATATCTAATAAATAAATACCAAAATATTTCAAAACCAATGGTTCCCTCGTCAGGATAAAAAGTATTCTAAAAACAGTAATGACAGGCATATAAAAAATATACAAAAATAATAAGAAGTGCTGATAAAAGGTAAATATTAAAAATAATTATACAGAAAAAAATTATAAGACTCTAATTATTATTTTTACATTAGAAAATATGCCTCGAAGTGGCATAAAACCCTATTTAAATATATATATGAAGAGGGCTGGGAGGGGAGAAAGCACAACCTGTGTCGATCTCTTGCAAGGGGGTAAAAGACACTAACGACAAGATCTCATGAACAATTTTTGTTCTTTTGCAATGTAATTCTTTACAAAAACCCAACTTATGCAGAATTATGAGTAGAGTTCGGGGCCGTGTCCGTGTGATGATACTTGGTCTGGGTTCAGTGTATTAATACAGTGTATAATTTTTATATTCTTAAATCATTATTTTAATTTTTATCATTTGTCTGTCTATACTTGAAAGTATTTGTTAGTTATATAAATTGAAAATACACTTTGTATATACCACTTTACTTAAAATATATAAATATTTCGACATGTTTCGATAGCAATGCTATCATCTTCAGGAATAAATGAATACATATATTAATAATGAATAAAATATATATATAATATATATATTTTGTATTTGTTAGTATTTATATATTCCTGAGGATGATATATTCCTGAGGATGCATTGCTGTCGAAACATGTATAGATATTTATTTATATTTATAAAAGTGGTGTAAACAAAGCACATTTTTTAATTATTTATTTACTAATGACGCCACAAAGTTACCAATCATTTGAAGAAATCATTTATTAATCTTTTTTTAATTTAAAAAAAATATTGCAATTAGGTTAGGTTAGGTTAGATTATATTTTTGGACTTCTTTTTTTTTTGTATTTTTAATGACTTTATACTATATTTTTAAAGGTGTGGAAATTTATAGTGTTTAATTATCCGGTTGCCAAATATAATAGAGTCTTTATATCTGCTTGTAGTGTTTTATTTACAAGAGTATCTAATAACCTACACACAGTACCTACTTATCATTTTCCTAGATGTTATTTGCCTATTCTTATTATTTGCCTTCCATCTTTTTGACAATATCAAACCATGGAAGAGATCTAACATCCACTGTTTCTTTGTTGTATTTTGTTTATGTTAAGTCTAGCTTCTAGAATCTTCTATCCGAGGCTCCTACGTACATTTGTCATAATCTCCGACAATCGGCAGGCGGAAATGACAAAATTTCCCTTCCATTTCTGCCAATTTCTCAGTTCAATGAGGAGCAGTTTGCTTTAAGTACGAATCTGTACAAAAGACTACCTTGTACCAAACTGTACGAGAACTCGTTAAAACTAAATCACCGATTACATTGCGCGTTTTGTTTTGTGTTCAGGACAATCTCTCAGAGCGTAAATAGTTGATAATCATGTTACCACAATGTACAACTCCATAAAAATATCTTTACTTTGATTTTGCATCATTTTTATTTTGGAATACTTTTAATGTTCCTCTTAGAATCCACGTCCAGTAAAAACATATTTTTTGAAATATAGGTACGAAAAAATATTCAATCTTAATACACAGTGTACAATAAAAATAATAATAATAGTTGGATGAATTGTATAGCACGCTCAAGGGCGCTGTACAAATACTACTTGCTAGGGTTTATCTTATTACGTATATACAGAAAACATACTTACCTGGTAGGGCACTCCAGATTAAAACGTTAAATTACAATGTTTTGGGCTGAGATGATATGACTTTGCACGCACAGAATACATATATTAGAAAACACTGCACATTGCATGATATTGCAGTTACTGTTTAATCCCATTTGCCATTGATATTATATACATTAGAATATTATTGGCAAAATAAGAGTAGGTATTTATATGAAACGTGATTTTTTTGAGATTTTTGCTAATTTACATTTACAAATAATTCATTTATTAGGTATGCAACTATTGTAATATTTCATTAATTGAATTGACTTAGGTTGGTTGGTAGAACCTCTGCTCGTAAGGAAACAATGCTGCCATTTAAAAAATAAAATATAAATTTAACAATATTAATTTTTATTGTGACTGGAACAACAATGTGTTATAAAATAACATCATATTTACTGCTAAAATAATGGGCAACCAGATTTTTAACATCAAATTCAATAATATAAAAAAAGTTTTTATTCAATTTATTTTTTATAACTTATTGAAGTTTGTAAACCTCATTGTAATATTTAATCGTTGAAGAAGATAATATTGACTTTGTAATCATCATAAGGATAGCAGCCAATAATATGGGATTTAAAAATGGAGGATAATATTAACATGTCTTGAACTTGAAGTATGATATCGGTGTAGATGGCGTAAATTTAACCGGTCGCATTAGCTAAGTTGGTTAAGCGGTTACCCCGGATATGGAGAGGTCCTGGGTTCGAGTCCCAGATGCGACTGAAATCTTTTTATTTTCTGTTGTTTTTTTCGGTTTCGTGGTTCATTTGGGATGTGTTAATATTATCTTCTTCATGATTAAAGTTTTAATTACTTCATTTATTGAAGCTTATAAGCTTGATTTTATTTATTATGTATTCATTAAAGATAATATTAACAAATCTCAAATGAAATATGAAATGTAAAAAGATAAGGTATATATTTTATAATTTTTTTTAAGTATTTGAGATTTTTCAATATTTTTGATAGAATAAAGTTTTGTTTATTTAGGTAGGGATTTTTAGCAGTTATTCAAATGTAATATTATCATCAAATTGGAATGTTTTCTTAATATTTTTTTAAATTTTATTTGAAAGGTCCACGTTAAACACCGATTTTAGATCTGTTTCCGCTTATTCTGTGAAAGCGTTAAGGTCTGAGCTTAAAGGTCGTTTTCTTAGGCACTATGCCACCGAATGATTTTAAATTTTGAATTTGTGTTTTTTTTGACGCCTTCAACGTGATTTTATAAAAAAATCTGCCAAAAGCGACATTTGGAAAAAAAAAAACCAAATCTATGGAGTAAATTCAATGCCAATTTCAATGAAAAAAAATCAATTCTATGGAGTTAACGCAAGCGTTGGGGTCGGAATCAGTTTTGCAGATACTATGCGACCGATTGATCTGTAATTTTGAATTTCTGTATTTTTTGACGGCTTTAACACGATTTCATGAGAATATGTCAAAATTGACATTTGTGAAAAAAATAGCCAATTCTATAGAGTGAAGAAAGTTAAGACGGACATAGAATCGACGTATAGCAGGGACTTCTCAAATATCAAAAAATAAAATGGAGCTGATTAGCCGTTTGGTGGTAATATTACTTTTGAATTTCTATGAAATATTTCAACCATGTTCTTACGATTGTCATTTTTCACAATCGCAGATAAAAATGCTAAAGTTTGCAGAGATGTAATGCTGGGTTACCACTTTATCTAGTCAATGATCTATCTGATAAAGCAAATACTATGAGAGACAGAAATTACAGCGCGTTCGCACTCGCTCTATTTCAATTCATTTGTCTTTGCTGAACTCAAATTGACGAAGCAAATCTTCGAAAGAAAAAACATCTGTTTTTTTTTATTAGACATAACCATAGACTTTTCTGTACAGTTCCATTCTATGTTAAATTTTAAATAGAACTAATGTTATAGTCATCTCAACGTTGAGCTCCTATTCTATCGGGCAACATTTTGCATGGAAGCCTATTCTCACTGATCTATTTCATAGATTCTATAAAATAGATCATAGAATAGATGAGGTGGGAACGTAGCGTAACCTTTCTATTATATACCGGTATTGTTGTGCGTTCACACTAAACTTCTTCTATTTCTATTCTATTTCACTTCATTTGTATTTGTGGTGCTTAAAGTGACGCAACAAATCTTCGAAAGGAAAAGGTGTTTTTTGTTTGGTTTGATAGGCATTACCGTACCGCCGTTAACGAGGTTCTATTCCATGGTCTATTTAAATATAATAGAATGGAAGTTGGAGTTGGTTCAACATTAAGTTTCTATCCTATCGAGCATTCTTATATATATATAATCCTGATCTCACATATTTCATAGATTCCATGAAATAATCATAGAATAGATGAGACAGAAACGTAGCTTAAGTCATTACTGAAAGTGGAACAACCATTCAAACCTCGCGAACAAAGAGCACGGAACACAGACGACTTTTTTTTCCATTTGAGCATAATAAGGAACTCAAGCCCATTTTTTTTTTAATTTCTTTTATCAATAATGACGTTCAAAATTAAAAACTTTTTTTTTTTTTCTTAATTTTTAGGTTAGAATGTCAATTGTAAAAACAAGGATGAGCTTTACCGTACATAATTTTATATTCTATTCATAGTAAACCATAACTAAACATAATTATGAAAATTATGTACATTTTTAGAAATGCAAAGAACAATAATAGTATCGAGCATTAACATTATCATAATATCCGTATTGTTGATTGGTTTACTCATGAATACTTTAACTTTTTTCAGTATTATTATATTTTTTTTCATATTGAACAACAATTACAGAGCTTAAGTTACTCGAATTAAGTTTACATTTCGCAAAAACTGAAAAAAATACCTATTTAAAATACAAAACAAAATCGAAAAATAAAAAAAATTACGTACAAATCCAAAAACAGAATACGCACGTGACATCGAATATTCCAAATACAATTGTACCAATATTACAAGGTGTTTCGATAAGATAATTTTTTATTCACTTTTAAATAACGATTTATGAATGCTACGTATTATATTATTCAGTGGACTTCCTTATTACGATTTTTATTTCAATTAGGCCAGCAAACCGTTCAATAAACATATCACAGGAACGATCATAAAAAATTCCGTAAATGGTTTTTTGAATTTGTGACACAGAAATATATTTTTTAAAGCTTTTATTTCTCTTCTGGTGAACGTAGCACCGTAATAAGGTTATCTCTCTGCGGAGGTAAAGTTAAACAAACTCCAGTCATTTAGTAAACAGGAGTAAAGATATGACCATGGTTTATTCGCCCAACCTCGTGCAGATTAACGTTTGTTCGCTGTTTCAATTCCCCCCGCTTTACGACAAGGCAGTTTAATTTTAGACTGAAAATCTGGTTAAGTTTTGAACTGCTGGAAATCAAAATCGTTTTCAGCAGTTTCAGAGGACATAATTAACCCTTTTGATTAATGGGCACCTATTCAAAAATATTTATTTTATTCCAGGAGTGCCCTGTGGAATTTTTTTTCTTGATGTTTCTCAAACATTAAAAGATGATTTAATAATATGTTAATTGTTTTTGTGTTTAATTCGTAGAACTCCATATACTCGTATATATATTTTTTAATTTAACGTAAATCAAATTTAATAATGTTATTACGTATACAATATAACACATTTAAATAAATCTATTAGAAAGCAGTATCAGCTAAATACGAGGAAACACATTATAATTGTGAAAACCTCACAGAATTTAGATTTTTAATTGTTTTCCAACTAAATCGGTTTTAACGATAATAAAACAATATTATTTTTAAAAACCCGTCCAAATTAGAATGGGTGGGAGTGAATAAAATCATATAAATAAGTCGTCACAATGTGGATTAACCGAAGTTCGAAAATGTACTTAAACGCCGAAACAGCTGTCACAATAATAAAAAAAAAACTAAAAATGCTTGCAGAACTTAATAATAAGATTATTAAATTTGATTAACATTAAAATTTAAAAAAAATAATAATTTTGTATGTTCTGAAACATATTGGTTAGGGAGATAAATTAATTTTACGCAAAAATTGCAATTTGTTTTAGTTATTTCCGCAATAAAAGGATATAAGAATCAACTTCCTATGATATTAATTATAAATACTGTCTTAGAAAGTGATTACTTTATAGTTTGGCATATTTACTAAATAAAACATAGATAGTAATTGTTCATATTATAGCGTAAACAATCTTCCAACTGAAGTGAGACCGGTCTTTTAAACCAGCAACAAGATAGGTAAATTTTCAATTATCTCAGAAGATAAGGGCGACCAACTAAGCCACTCGGGAATTTATAAATTAAATTGTAATAACTGTTCGGCTTTTTAAATCAGTAAAACAGCACTTAATGTCAATATTAGAACCAAAAGACATCATAGATGTTTATATAGCCACGGTTTTTCGGAATTCGCCAGCCAACTAATTGAAAACGATCATACCTATAATCATAGTGTAAGCGTTAGTATTTTACAGAAAGATGGTTTTGGCATTAGATTAGATAATTTAGAAGCACTAGAAATAAAGAGAGCCATTAAAATCGACAGTATTATTCGTAATAATCAATTTACAGTCCCATATTAGATATATTTCACGATAATTCTAAACTTCCCACTTGTCCTTAATCCCTCCTTTTGACGTTCTGTCTCTTTCTTATTTTTAGGTTTTGTCCAATTCTGTTAGATGTAAGCATATCACTGTCTCATTATACCATTGATTTGTTGTATATTTTGTCTCCTTCCTTTTGTATATTCCAACTATATACTCGTATACGCTTATTCTGTGTATTTTTGTTCAGTTTTAAAGTGGTTTCCACAAGAGCGGGCGGCCCAATACTAAAAAAGCCATGCTGTCGAAAGATTTGACCACCCCATCGTCCTTTCCCAAAGTTGGTAAGCTTGACTTTAGGAAAGGACGACCGGATGGTCGAACTTTTTGACGCCATGGCTTTTTTAGTATTAGGCCGCCCGATCGGGGTGACGGCCTATTAGATTTACCCTGATGAAGATTGAGATAAGCGAAACCGGTTGGTGGTAATAAAATAAAATAAAAATTGTGCTTTAAAATAAAGTATTTTATTTAATATTAAATACAGTAATTTACTACAGGTATTTGTTACAGATATTTAATAAAGATATTTATTTCGACGCTTTTCTAAAAAGATGTTTACTTTACTTTGCAGGTTCAAAACTCAATCAAAAATTTTGAACGAAATTTTAATTCATGAAACCACGCATTTTACTATTTGTAAATCAATCAATCGGGCCGATTAACTGATGTGAGTTTTGAGTACCTACAGCCAGTGTGAAAAAACTGATTATCATCGATCAAATAAGCACCATTCGCTCACTTAACTGGAAAAACACAGCCGGCTATTTGTGACAGGAAAAGTTTCGTGAGGGAAACCCTCGCGGGAAAATTTGCACACCGCTTATAAAGCCGATGTTTATTTTCGGGGTTTGCCAATCTAGGGCCCCGGCTTTTAAAAGATTTAAACAATATTTTTATAACTCAACGAGATATATATTGAAATCCATTGATGCTATTGCTCCGAGTCGATTAACTATCCAGCAGAAGTACATTTAAAACATTTTCGGTTAAAAGGTTGGTTTAATTAATTAATTTATTTAATATCACTGGTAAAAATATCCCATTACCATTCATTAAATTACACGTCTCAGTTGACTACAAATATAAGAACATAGCATAAATAATTTAAAAAGATAACTACTGAATGTGGCATTAGGTCGTACAATGACGTCAGAGAGTGAATAAAGAATAAAAGATCATGAAGGATATGAAAATAAATATAGATGAATAAATATACTTATGTAACTATAACTATGTACTTATAAATAACTTCATGTAATCTAGGTACAAGCGAGTGTTTGTAATGCTCAGTCCTGGTGTTGTTACTATTGTAATATATTCAGACGCAATTTTCATACCAGGCTTGTTTTCTTCTTGCCTGACATGGAAATAGCATATCATGTAAGATAATTATCTAAAAATGTACTTAATAATCTATGTGATTTGGAAAGTCAATCAACGGAGTGGCTGTGACATATTATGTGCTTGATCAACTGGTACTCAGGATTCAAGTTTTCGCAGAATATTACGGTCAATAAATTCTTCACCCAAAACTGAAAAGACATAATAATATATTAATAATGTCATAATCAAGCTAGGCAGGGCGGATTTCTGATCGGATTTGTTGAGTGGTGTGTACAGGTTCAATGAAACCCTCTATGATTTCTCAGTCCCTCTTGTCAATTTCAAGTACCCTTTCGTATGCTGAATTTAGTATGTACCTAATACCTGACAATATTTGGTTTTTGTAAATACGAGGGTTGCCCGTAAAATAAGTTTTCCTATTTTTTTTGAAATAGGGAAATTTTTTTTTTTTTTAAATCTGGATCGTAGCTTGGTCTTCCTCCTCCAGATCCCTATCCGGCCGAACTCGCTGCGACGCTTAGTGTCGGTTTGGCAGCCGTAAAAAATAGAGCTCCCGATCGCATCGCCCGCGAGGTGTGAAGTACGCTCCGTGATCCGTTTTTTGTGTGCCAAAGGCTATTCGGCGACGGAAATTTATTCTCAACTGACGGAAGTGTATGGAGAAACGTTCATGAGTATTTAAATGGTGCGCAAGTGGTGCAAAGAATTCAAAGAAGGGCGCCAGCATTGCCGCTTCCACTTTCGCAATCGTTTCGTCTCTGATCGATGGCCGTCCGGACCACTGTTCGTCATGGACGTCTGTGCGCACTTCTTTGAATTCTTTGCACTCTCTCTCGCTCCCTTGGCCCTCCTAAAGACGTCCTTAAGACGCTCTTCCACGATACTTTTTTCGTCCAGTTTCCATGTGGATTGTCTTTACAGAGAGCTGATTTAGTGATCCGGCTCACCAAACCGAGCCACTTTGGCCACCACTAGTTTGAAATGAGTAATATTGGAGATTTTAATAGCTTAATGATTTATAGCAATAGCTTTGGTTGTTAAAGTCAAATGTAAATAATAAACGCTTGAATCCCGTGGCCCGTGGCTTTTCCAGCCCTGGTCTTTGGGGATTACCAAACATGGTTACTACACTGGCTTACAAATTGCCAAATTGCCTACAGTAGGGCTAAATACACGCCACCCTACATGTTCAGAAATGACCAAACGAGCTTTCGCAAAACGCTATAGAAAGTTTTTAGTTAAATATTCAAATTGTATGCAAAACTGCTGCAAAGATTAGAAACCCCTTTTTAATGAATAATAGAAACCTAATACCTAACTTTTAAAATGTTTGGAAAGATATTGTTTACTATTTTTTTTTTTATCCAGCTTTATGGATCAATAATTTGTGAGTTTAAAATCGGGTGCGTGTTCATGTAGACCAATCAGCTTATAAATCGTCAACTTTAAAAATAATGTGGTTAGAAGGAACGATTGCAATCAGGAAATTAGTAGTAATTTAGAAAAAAAATTATATCTTCCTTCTAAGTTAAATACAACTATTTCTACTTTTTTATAAAAGTCGTTTTCACAGTTATAATAATTTTCAAAATTTTAAATATTCAAAGCCCGCCATAACCCTAAAAATCTGAGATGGTACGTTTGACTTCGTACGTACGAAGTTTTGTCGCTTAACAGTAATACCACTACCACATGGGTCGTTATGAAATCAATAAATCCCTAAATAAATAATGATCAAGAATTCAAAAAATATGAATGCTTTTCAAATAATTTGCATAACTAAAATTGGCTGTATTTTTAATGTACGCTGGCGACCGACCCGTGGCACGGGGCATTTAAGGGTCTTATTAAATTACGATTTATTAATTCCACATATGAGTATATATTATAATACAACTTATATAATCAGAATCTGCATTTGTTGGTCCATGTGAATATATATTTTAGATGAAAGACAACCATACATAGTCGAAACATTGCTGAAATGGCTTTGGTCGTGTTTGGCGATAAGATCCAAATAGTTAGATCCCGGAATTCCCAACCTTTATTTTCCCCATCCCTTTCCCTTCCTCATTCCCCTCATCCTTACAACACACACTACTTAGGGATGCAATAGTCCCACTGTCTCCGAACAGTTTTAAATGTTGTGCGGCAATTTCATTACTACATTATAGAGCTGCATTAATTTCATGATGCCAACCAGTCCAGAGTTTATGAAGCTCCAAAAGTTAGATCTGTGCTCAAATCTATGGATTAAATTAAATGATAATATTTCAGAAAATCAGCTAGATTGTATTGTGTACACTTTTTTAATTTATTTTTATATTTAATTAAATTTAATCATGTTATTATTAAGTCCTGCAAAGTATATTTTATTTAATTTATTTAATTTCATTAAATTTAAATATGACAACAAAAACATTAGACACTCATCTCCCTAGGACAGGCCTGTGTTGAGATGAGCGGCTTTACAATTTAATAATGACCAGTAAATACTAATAAGTAAATAATAATACATGAATAAAGAGTAGTAAATATTAATTAGTAAATGATGGTAAATATTAATAAGTAAATAATAGTAAATATTAATAAGTAAATATTAGTAGTAGATATACAATAAAAATTTAAATTCAGATTATAATTGTTAAGTAATAATAATAGTTAAATAATAATAATAAGTAAATATTAATAGGTATATAATAATAAGTACATAATAATGATGAATATAGGTAAATAATATTTAAATAAAAATAAAAATAGGTAAATAATAATAAGTAGATAAAAAATAATATTGTGTAAATAGTATTAAGTAAATAATAAAATGTAGGTAAAAAAATATAATTATAAAAAAATATAATTATAAGTATAAAATATAATTATATTAGTTTTTATTTTACTATTGTGACAATTATTCAGCATTCATAGCCATTTTCGTATTTCATTATTTCTTATTATTTCAATTTATTTTAAATTGAAGTTTATAAACCTCATTGTTATATTTAATCATTTTTCGGTTTCTTGTTTCATTTAAGATTTGTTAACATTATCTTCTTCAATGATTACTTATGATTTCAATAACTTTTTATATAAGATATTGTTACGCTCTTAAATACCGCAGAACCATTTTTATCTACCTGTACACCTTCTCACCGTAGTTTGTAAATCTATCGAAAATCGAAGTGAAAAGCGAAAATTATAATATGATAACCCGATATGATTATCTAACGTGGAGCCTTTCTAAGCCCGGGGATTAACGAGGCTTCGGCAGTGGGGATATACGATATTCTTGGTCGGCATGGCGACATCCTCTTTTCAACATAGTTATTGTCAGAATTCCGTCCTCATTACAATGTGATATACGATAGCATCCAGGCAACGTATCCACCCCGCAGAAAACAAAACGCCGGCAAAATGTTTCCCGGAGAAAATTATCATTTTGTAACATGCCGTGCATGTTGAAATGTTTAATCACTAACAAAAAAAATCATTTCCAGCGAAACATACGCCCGAAATAATATTTCGTTCACGAGGAATGTTTTTTTAAGGCCAGATTAACATTCCTGGGAACGAATAACGAATAACTTGACAATATTTGAATTCCTCTTACTGGGTACCGTCATTGCAAGTGGAAAATGTTGTTTGTGGATTGGTGGAGGACTTAGCTAGCAAAGGACGGAACCCGTCATGCATGGTTGGAACCTTGGAGCTTTGGACCACCCAGCCACTAACTAAATGGTTATGTATATTACATAATCAGAGAAACAGGACGAAATCCAAATACCAAAAGTATCTGATAAATCAATTCGGTGCATTTCTTATATGCCGGAAATAAAACAGATTAATAATTATTTTTTTATGGAAAGCAGTCACTTTGTGGTCAGACATATTTAATGAAAATCAAACAAAAACTTTGTTTATAACCACGAGATTTATTTAATTAGGACCGACCGATTTCGCTTAACATAAGCATCATTAGGGTACAAATTTTAACCTAATTAAACAGTGTAAAATTAAACAAAATTAATCCGTTTAATTTTTTACCCCGATGATGCTTGTGTTAAGCGAAACCGGTCGGTCCTAATAAAATTAAATAAATCTCGTGGTAATAAACAAAGATATTGTATTATTTTCGGATTAGTAACAAGTATAATGATTACATAGTATGTTATAATATGAACATACGAGTACAACATAATATAAACAAACATTTTTTTACAATTTATTCAAAAGATTGGTATTCACTTTGAGGCGTCATTATTAATAAATGAATTAAAACAATTACTTTGTAATCACCACTTTATTTAATCATTGTAGAAAATAATATTATCTAAATATGAAAACGGAAAAAAAGACAGAAAATAAAAGATTCCAGTCGCATCTGAGGCTCGAACCCAGGTCCTCTGCCTTTACGGGGCAACCGCTTAACCAACTTAGCTAAGGAGACCAGTTCAATTTATGCCATCTTCATCAATATCATATCTAAAATTCAAGATTTGTTAATATTATTCTCCATTTTTTTATCCTATATTTTTGGCATCTATCTTTATAATGATTACAAAGTTCTTAACGAACACAATTGCAAACTAGACGGTGTCTTCGGATTAATATACGATTTTTTATTTATATGAGATATTTATTGACTCTTTATAAAAGTCTAAAGAATTAATTCAATTTTTGATTATTAATTATTTTTATTGAGATTTAAAAACCTCATTTTAATATTTAATCATTGTAGAAAATAATATTACCATAACCTAAATGAGATATGGAAAAGGAAAAAATGACAAAATGTTTTCAAATTCCAACAAAAAAATCTTTCGCATATCATCATTGGTCAACCAGCAACCTCCCAACCCTGCGACCCGACCCTAACACTTCAATACCCTCTGATTTGTTAAATGTTCTTCGGTGAAAAAAAAAAAGTTTTTTAAGCCAAAGAGGTACATTATTGAGGCCTTAATTTATTTGGTAAGTAATTGACACACAGTTTCACCGTTCAATCGTTTCGTTTTATATGTGTCTCCCTCTTATGATATTCCGTATATCTCACTTAAATATATTCTCACTCAATGTATTATTGCTTATAATTTCTTCAAATAATAATAATACACTTTGTATATACCACTTTACTTAAAATATATTAATATTTCGACATGTTTCGATAGCAATGCTATCATCTTCAGGAATAAATGAATACAATAAAATATTCATTTATTCCTGAAGATGATAGCATTGCTATCGAAACATGTCGAAATATTAATATATTTTAAGTAAAGTGGTATATACAAAGTGTATTTTCAATTTATATAATTATTATTGCTTAGTTTTAAATTTTACCTCGACGAAGCTTGGGTTAAGTAAAGTTAAGTTGGTGATGATTAAAAAATAGTGGTTTAAGACAAAGTGTTTGTTTTACTTAATAAGAAAAGCTTTCCTTAAAATTTTGCACTGAATTCTGCTGAAATAGAAAACAACTAATTGAAATAAAAATAACTATGAAAAATATGGCTTTAACTTATAAAAAAAAACTGAAGGAAAAATATGTGATAAACAACGCTTAAATTTTTTTTTAATTTTTGACCTTTTAGTTTATCATTAATAATAACGTGTTATTTATTTATCAATTTCCTTCCAAAAAATGAATATGAACATTATTTACATCACTGCGCGAAGAACCATGAATTTATGTATCTCACGATACAATTTCCGATACGAAACCTTATTTTTTTGACGTCAATCTTATCGTAACCTAGATTTCACCTTCACAATCCAGGTATCTGATGGGATGAACCTTCTAACAAGTTGTTTTGCTTGACTAACACAAACTAAAGGACGGGCGAACGGGAGAAGGGTTGGTCAAAACCATTCAAGTCATCAATCAACATTAACTAAGAAACAAGTTGGTTTGACTTCAGATTCCTGCTCGTATTAATTAGGTATACAGCGATGGGAATGGACAGTAAATTAATCTTTGACGACCGATCCTTACTTACTCAACTCCAATACCAAATAAACGGACAGAATTTTCTTTCATCCTATTAACTGGGGATCAATTTGTTGATTGGTTTAAGTATTTGTTGATATTATTCACCTTTAGGAAATTTGCGTTGGACTTGTTGAAGATATTGGAAATTATTTGATAAGGTCGGGTATTAATTATTACTTGATGTTTTAATCATTGTATTACTTGATGTTTTAATCATCAAAATACTGTCAACATAACCTAAACGAAACATGAAAACGGAAAAAAACGACAGAAAATAAAAGATTTCAGTCGCATCTGGGACTCGAACATAGGACCTCTGCCTATCCGGGGCAACCGCTTAACCAACTTAGCTAATGAGACCAGTTCAATTTATGTTATCTTCATCGATATCGTATCTCAAATTCAAGATTTGTCAATATTATTCTCCATTTTTAATCCCATATGACTTGATGTTTTGTTTCGATGATTTTTGAAATCAGAAAGCAAATTGAGTCTTTTTTTGTTCAACCACCTTGTAATAATTGGAAAAAAAATTATGTTGGTATTATTAGTTAGCAGCAACTAAATAATAATAATAAAGATACATAAATTTTTTTTTTAAATATATATGTTTTTACTTACTTAACTAGAATGGTTAACATAATATTAAAAATATAAAACACTTTATTTTGTTCATTTAACTTTAGAAGGAACAACATCTTCTTAATAGAGATAGGTTTCTTTAATTTTCTAATGTCGTCAAGAATTTCCCAGCTCGTAGCTAACGGATTGCTCGCTATATCGTATATTGTGTTTAATACAGTGTTTAAATATATGTTTTCACATTACCCGCAAAAGTAAAAAAAATATGTAAAAAAATTGCTTGCGTTTACAAAGATTTTTTTCCTAATTATTGCACGCCATAATGAAACACATTCTTAGAAACATGTACGTTATTAATTACATTACCAAGAAATTATTTTCTTCAACGATCCGAGGTATTCTCCGTTCTGAGAAGCTTCACTTCAACAAGCTGAGTCTCTAGCAGGCTTCTTCAAATAGTGCATCGTTGGAGCATACTTTACCTGCATTACTAATTAAACATTATTTAATCTTTGCAATTATGCAGCTGCCCCGTTTCTCGGCGAATAGCTCCCAGCGAGAACCGCGAGACGCCACTGGATGGGGGTTTGTTACGGGTTGATTTCATTAGCAAAATACTTCGAAAGACAACAGTCTAGATGAGCCATTCTCCGAACCTATGTAATAAATATTTTAAAAGGGAATGTAATAAAATCCTTTATTTTCTAATTTCTTCAAATGGTTGATAACTTTATTTATTATTTCCTTTATTTTCAATTACTTTGCATGCCCCACCCCATATTTCCGTTATTTATCTTTACATATTTAAGTTTTTCTTTACAAACGCCAATAAGTTGCTTTTTTCTGGTATTTGACATAAGTTGGAACCACTGACGTCAGAATAAATAGATCTGTCTTAACATCATTTCGACGGCTGGAGGCAAATGTCACGTAGTTCATGCCCGTCTACGCCAGTTTCGTATGATTTTGACTGCGGTAAGCAAAATATACAACATTTATAAAAAAGCCAAACTAAATTCTCCAACAAAATATTTGATTTTTCCTAACAAGCCGAATCTTTTTACTTATTTGCTGTTTTACTTAAATTGGCAGCATAAATAGCTCGCCCCTAGCGCCTCTTATTTTGATTTGTTCCCCTTGCGTATTAGGACATCTTTATATATTATTTGCTTTGTGGTTGGGACCTTTATTAGTGAGCAAAATCTAGTTTTTAATACATAATATGGAACACCGTGCATTAAAATATAATAAAACGATTATGTTGTCTCTATCTGGGTATCTGAATTTAAAGTAATGAATGAATAATTAAGAAAAAATATTCTTAAAAAATACGAAAATGACCTAATAATGCGTGCCACCATAATTAGTATTAATTTTACTAATTCGGTTTTTGGCTAGTCAGTATTTGTTGGTAACGAATTAAAAAAGATCGACGTCGAAATAGCATATTAATGTAATCTTCTAAAACGCACTATTCTTAGTTGGTTTCTTTGGATTCTTTTCAAATTCCGAAATGTTGTATAGAAAAAAAACTAAAAAGGTATCCAAATACACCGAATTATGAATAAAAAGATAATTTATCATGTAAGACAGCAGATTGCAAAAAAAGATTTATTAAATTATTCTGACACCAAATCAAGTAAGTAAAACAATGGCCATTTTTTTCGATTTATCAATTATTCATTAATGTTATGGAAACTTATATAATAATAATAATAATTGGATTACTTGTATAGCGCCATTTTTGTTAAAAATCACCTCAAGGGCGCTGTACAAATCTTAATTCCTATTCTCTATCTAATTACGCACAAACAGATACAGAAAAACATTTTGTTTGGAAGTTTTAATTTACCATGTACTTTTGCTATTTTTTGATTAATAAATTCACTACCGGTTTCGACACAACCGTGCCATTGACGAGCGTTCTTAAAACTAACTTAAATTACGCTCGTCAATGGCACGGTTGTGTCGAAACCGGTAGCGAAATTATTAATCCAAAAATAGCAAAAGTACATGGTAAATAAAACTTCCAAACAAAATTTCTAGAAATTGCTATGAATTGAATGCCGAAAAAATACAAGAAACAGAAAAACATACTTACGTGGCGGCAGGTCGCTTCACATGAAAACAGTTTTATTAGAAAATTAAAGTATAGAGATGATATTTTTACAGTTGCTATTTTATCCTCCTTTTCTATTTTTCTATTTATGTTAAATTTACTAGAACATTGGTGGCACATGAAGAGTTGGCATTTATTTGAAATACTTATAATTTTTAGGACTGGAAAATGTTTATATGTCATTTTATTAATGATCAGCACCCAAAAATACACACTTTACGGTTTGCTAACTAAAGGAAGTAATTTTTTAAAATTGTGTAATATTAATTACATACAATGGGAACTTGTACCCCCTAAGCCATTATAAGTAGCTTGTCAACAGGAGTTTAGTTCAACAATATTATATAATACAATAATAAATCACAATAATCATAGAACAATATAGGTGCACGCATGTTGTGATCAATGTACACAAGTTGGAAAAAATTGTTATTAAAAAATATGAAAAAGCATTATAGTTTTGTTACAGTGATGATAGACTTAATATAATAGTAACAATTTTAAAGATCATACCTGATGACTATGAATGATTTATCTGTTAATTCTATATGGATAATTAGTAAAATGTATAAGGTTTCAAAAGACAATCATCCTTGCACCGTAAATCGCATCTTTTAAATTTTATATGAAATACATACTGGAATATTAGATTAAACTTTCAAAATTGCTTTCATTGGTTTTCAAACCGCACTTTTTTTCAGACATTTTGGAAAGTATTTCAAAGAATTTGAAGATGACAGTTTGAGGATTTTTGTCTCTTTTTTACGGTTTTCCGTCTACATTTTCCTAACCTCTATATAATTTACAGATAAATCATTTGTAATATTACTTGATTTAGCAACCTGCTAAGTGATGTTTCAGCCTATTTTTTTTAATGCAAGCTCTTAAAAAAAAATAAGCTCTTGCTCATCCCAGTAATATCACATGTTTGAGGACAAATGTTAATGTTAGTAAAAAAAAATCTGAAGCGATGGTTTTGGGCCTAGATCAATTTTTTATGCCAGAATAACGAATGTGATCGGTGTTCTTTTCAATCGGTCAGAACAAAAGGCTACAACTTGATCCGAAAACTTATCCGATTCGAGATAAGTGGGCAAGGCCAATCTGAATAACACAATTTCACTGGCTAAAACAGTCAAGAACACTCGTTCTTACAAAGGATAGCACGAAAACAATACACTTCGCTGGTTAAATTTAATTAGCTCCTTGATTCAGGGGCGACAAGTTGTGATATTGTTAAATTTATACAAAGCTCCAGTTTCATTGATTTATGACTTCGTCTAAGAAGTCTTCCGACAATAATAGACCAGGAGAACGGAAAATAATTGTCAGATAAACAAATTTAATTTTAACTTATTTGAAATACCAAAAGTTGTGCGCAACATTAATTATGGTAATCAAACCCAAAGAACTAAACCAATTAAAGGCTTCCCCTTATATACTCCAAGCGAACCTTATGTAAGGAATTCCAATGAAAAATAATCAATAATAATTCACATAAATCACCAAACGCCGATTCTGAATAAATAACTTTTATTAAACTTTTATAAATTCTACATATAATCATACGTAGAATTTATAAATTGTTATTTAAAAGTCAATAAAAAAACATCTCATCAAAACACCTTGTTACGTTGGTACATTTGGAACATCTGACGTGACGTTAGCATTCTGTTTTTGGATTAGTATGGAAAAAAACATATGTCGATTTTGTTATGTATTTAAAAAAAATTATTTTAATTTGGGAGACTTTAAACTCTGTAAACTAAATGTAGAAAAAAAAACAACGAAATATACTGGTATTTATTTGATAGTCTGATTAAAAATAATGAAAAGTTGGACTGGAGGTTCTTATACTATTGGAAATAGGAGAGATGGTATAGAGCGTTTATTTTTAAATATTGTACTGATATTTCAATAAGTCTAGAACCTGGAGAATTTATACAAAGTACAAGAAAGTTTTAAGAAACTCTGTGCTCTAGACTAAATAATTTATGTATTCCTGTGATTTTTCTAAACTTCAATCAACTTATTATTGCTGAAACTTAAGATTATCACTAGAAGCTGATAAGTTAAATGTTTTGATTAAAATAGAAAGTTTATAAAAGCCAAATCCTCAATTAAAACCGAGTTTTGACAAGAAATTTTTGTAATATTGGTGCGAAAATTTGCCATCCTCAATTAATAAACTTTTTTTTTGTATCCTACCTAGCCATTTTTCTTAGGTCCTTTTTCCATTCTGTTCCGATCTTCTTCCGAATAGTATTTACACCCCATCCTGGTCGCTTCCGCTGGGGCACATATATAGTAATCACTGTTGCGGCCTATGATGACCGATAGGCAATTCTTCCCGCATGTCCAGCCCCTTCTTGAGACCTAAAATATCATATCTTATTTTCAGAAACAAACATCACATGTATAAAATTAAAGATTTTTGAAAGGACGATACCAATGATAGGTCTCTATGGAATATCTAGTAAGTGATTATTTATGTTTTTTTTTAATTTTAAATTTTTTTTTTTTTAATTTTAATTTTAATTTTTTTAATTTATTTTTTTTTAAATTTATAGTAAATCAAATTTAATAAAGTTATTATTAAGTTCTGCAAGTGTTTTTAGTTGTTATTATTGTGACAGCTGTTTCGTATACATGTGAAAACCTCACAGAATTCAGAATTTTAATTGCTTAACTAAATCGGTTTCACCGATAATAAATCATTACCCATCCATCCAAATTTTTAAAGGAGTGGGGGTAAATTAAATCATATAAATAAGTCGTCGCAATGTGGATTAACCACAGTTTTAAAATGGCCTTAAACGCCGAAACAGCTGTCACAATAATAACAACTAAAATTACTTGCAGAACTTAATAATAACATTATTAACTTTGATTTACATAAAATTAAAAAAAAATTAAATGGAGTTCTACGAATTAAACACAAAAACAATTAATTAATTAATAATATAATAATGATTATTTATGACTGCATTTTACCGGGCGGGGATAGTACAATAAGCTAGGAAACGATATATGGTAAATATAAAACATTAAATGAAAAAGGTGTATAAATATATGTGTATGTATACGTGTGTGTGGTGGAAAGTTGTGATTGCACAGTGATTAAGTTACGAGAAACGTTTTTTCTTGAATGACGGTAGGGAATCAAAAAATGTGTGGAGATTTGAGTTGGATCAAAGATAATAATAGCCTCATCAAATAGATTCGTGAGTTTAAAACTGGTTTTAATTTCGTAGTTTCAATTATCTTAACATGCGTACACTATTAATAAATTTCAAATTATAGATATCTTTAATCCTCTCTTTTGTATTTGTGTCTTGTAATAATGTTGCGTAACGTTAAAATTTATTTTATGTAAGTTAATTTTTTTTAATCACATACGTCAGATGAACTGTTTTCTGTATACTTGTCGGAGGCTTCTCTCCCAACATATTTTTCCACACGCTGTCGAAATTTTATACAAAATTAAGGCGAGCCAAAACATTTCTGCTTAATACTCTTTTCAATAAAAGAACACCATGATGCAATTTTTAATTACGAAAATCGAGCCAATGTGCCTGTTTTTTATGATTCGTTAAACTTGATTCGTAAACTTTATCAAATTCTCTTGGGTATTTTTTTATTTGTGTTTCGTTAATAATAATTTAGTGTCGGAATGTACTAATTTATGCATTTATCATCTGTATGATTAATTGTATAAAAATAAGGATAGTTACAATAGTACATTTCATGTGCTAGAATATGAGTGCAAATAATAAATTTAAAAAAGAGAGGTTTTACATTATTTCAACCTCTGGGACAAACTGGTATATTTTATATATACCATATATTATTTATTTTTATTTTTGTACATATTAAACAGTGGTTTATCGAAAACATTTGAAATTAATTTTATTAATAATGTCACTATAATGTAATTTTACGTTTTTCGCGGAAAATATTATATTTTTATTCATAAAGGGCACGACGTTATTCCTAATTTTGAAAGCATTTTATTATATAATTATAAATTATACTTTAAACTACGTTTGGGTTGGTTTACTACCTTCTGGCAGATGAATTACATTGTGTTTGTTTACTGAATATATGGGTTTTAAAGATATGATGTAATGTCATTTGTATCAGCTTTTATTTAAACAAAAGGTTATTTCTGTTTTTTTCCCCGTGATTTTATAGCAGTTTTTCTTCTGTAGATTGATGAACTACGGGCAACGAGATACATTTTAATTGGTCGATTTGTAAAATATTTTATTATGTTATAATAGGTAAACATGAGGGTAATATCCTTCTTCGAGTTCGCCTTAGGTATTTGCGATAAAATTCCCATTTAAATTTTACTCTGGTATTTTATTATTAATGTAAATAGGAAATACTATATATTAGAGTGATATTATAAAGCAGTGGTATTCACTTCTGACATAGATTCTATACGGGAATATATATACCAATGGTTTAGATTTAATTGTGTCAGTCTGAAGATACCCATGATAGGGTGAAACCGGTCCAGTCAAAATAAACAAGTGGAAAAAAGTTACAAAGGTTTTTTAATTTAAAAAAAAACATATCACCATCTTATTATTGTGTAACCGACAGGTTATTTTAGTTAATGTAATCGACATATCCGAGTCTAGCTGAATAAAAATATTCTTTTTGTTTGGAGGTTTTATTTACTATGTACTTTTGCTAGTTTTAATTTATTAATTTCGCTAAAAACAAAGTTTAAATATTCAAATATGAATACATATTTTAAATTGTGCACCTTAGAAACTTTAGAAATTAACAAAAAATTAAATCTAAAATTAATTTAGTAAAAAAAATAATAGCTCCCTGTAAATCACCTTTGTTAACCATGTTTCCTAGTAACTTTGACTCCTCCCACCGCCCAACCCCACTCCCACTACCGTCACCTAATGGTGCCTAATCTGTTTCTGTACTTCTTTAATTGTGTTAGTTTTAAGAATGCTAGTGAATGACATAGTTATGTCGAAACCATTAGCGAAATTAATAAATTAAAAGTAACAAAAGTACATAGTAAATAAAACTTCCAAACAAAATGTCTAGAAATTGCTACATAGTGAATTCCGAAAAAAAATATATATTTATAGCTATTTTCGTCTTGTATTCTTTGTACTTAGTATGTACCTTGATACGTACAAGAATCTCATCTACCAAGAGCCATCGGGACTATGTTATTCTCATTTAAGAGAACGAGTTTTAAAGGGTTGAAGGAAGTGAAGAGGGCGAAGGAAAGGTTTGAGAGATCCCTGAATAATTGGATTTAGTTATTAAAAATAACAACAACTAATGCATTCGACATTTCTTTTTCAAAGTGTTGATATTTAGCCGGAACAATACTGAGATACCCTGAATAATTTACTGGAGATATACCGAATGAAATTTAATCAATTTAATTCTTTGTGTAATAAAACTTATTGAAAATAAATAGATTTACTTTTTTTTCCTTTGACTGGAATTACTTCAGCGACTTTTTGAAGTATCCTCTCTGAACCATTATTAGTTTTTTTTTATAGCAAAGCATGAGGATAGTAAAAATAAATCCGACGCTGTCAAATTAGGATTTCGCAAATCACGTTCGGATGGCGACGGCGAAGATTTTATATTTTGAACCTTTCCGAGTGAGGCGTAATAATAACGACTTCCTACAATGTGACATGTGCCTTCGCCGGAGGCCTATAGCCCATAGCCCGTCTACTATATCTCCCAGTGGCAGGTTCGATACATGCATACGTAAGTTCCAGCCCATTATTTAGTATTCGTCCCGCGACATATAAATCGCTCTGGGGTGGCAAAATGAATGAGGGAAAAGCTAAAAAAAGGGGGTGAATGGGCTAAAGAAATGTCAAGTGGAAAATATCACCGCTTTAGCCCTGCCTTACGGGGAGGGGATAGTTTCAGGGAGTGCGTGGATTGAATGGGTGTTCCACGATCATTCTGGAGATTGTATGTTTACATGGACGTTTTGAAGGCTTATGTAAGTAATTCTAATGATCGTTAAAATAACTTAACTATTTGACTTCTGAAGATTGTGTTTTTGAAGGGTTTGTTCGTTGTGTTTGGCGACCAAATCTGCATAGCCAGGTATTTCCCCGCCTTACTCTTCCCCCTCCCCTTTCCCCTCCCCAATTCCTTCAGCCTCACAACGTTCTCCAATTGGGGATGCCAAAGCCACACTGGCTCCAAACGGTTGGGAACAGTTGGGACTCTTGTGCCGTATTCATATAAAAGATAGAACTGACTATGATATAATTCATTTTTTTACATTACACACTCTTACGATGAATCCTGCAAAAATTATTTTTATTAGGAGCGGTATGAACAACGCGGGTATTACGATGGCCGTGAGAAAATATGTTCGGACATTTCAAATATACTTTTTACTTAAGGGAAGTTCGAGAAGTTCTTAACGTTTCATCGCATCAATTACCAACAAAAATTTCTAAAATGGTATAATCCTTCCATTCTTGTCAATCGTCCGGCTTGCAGCCTTAACTTTTTTGTTTTATTAAATTTAATAATTTTTTTATTTATTTATACTGAGTTATTACCAGTGGCGTGCAGTGTGATAATCGTTTTCCCATAAGAAATTTATTTGTCATTTTCAACCAGAAACAGCTGAGATGACTCACAGCACAATCATTTATTTGTAAATCTAAGACGTTAGAGATTTTTTATAATAATGTAATGGTGGAAATCAGTACCTGGAAGCTACAGCCTACCTTTGATTAAAGAGCAATGCACGCCGCTGGTTTTTACAGATGTTCACACTTACTTGAAAAAAATTCTGGTATAAAAACACACTGATTATATAAATTACATAAAATTACAAATACTCAGATAAAGGATACATAAAATATAAAATTACAAAAAGTAACTCACCTATACATAATATACTGGTAAATAGAACCCAAAAACATAAAGAGAGACACGAGTGACATATAATATAACAAATCCAATCATTTTTACATATTTTAAGTAATAGCAGGGCATTTTTACTGAAATTGTACAAATTATCCACAAAAATGTCTGCATTAGCACACTCTATCTTATTATATAATCGACACATTTGTAACAGGCAATTTGACAGTAGGCAATATTATTTCTGAATGTATTCGAGTTGAGTGTGCTATGGCGTTTTAAATAATAGAAATTAGGTACATTTATTTTAAAACTGCTAACATATATTCTAGTAGCGAGGTGACCGTGAATTATTTTGTGAAAACATATTAAATTAATAAATTGCCATCTAATTTTAAGTTAATTACTAATGAAGCATTCAAGACGTAAGTTGTGAGATGGTCATATGGACCACATTAAAAAGATAACATTATTAGCATTATTTTTTTGATCATATTCAACAATGTTTCATTTGACCCAGTACTGGTTTGGCAGTAACCTGTGGTCGGAAGCCCCAAGATATCTGAAAAAAATCCTTGACTCTGCAGAAACGGGCGGTTCGTTTTATAGATTCGCCTAACTTAACAAACGGATTGCTATCTTTGGAGCAGAGACGTCAGGTGGGAATGCTGTCCTTGTTCTACCGGTATTTTAATGGAAGATGCTCTGGGGAACTAGCGTTATTGATCCTTTCGGCATCGGTGAACAGTCGGGAAACACGCCAAATGCGCGCCCAACATTTTCACACGGTTGACATTTGTCACGTGATAACGGGTCGCTTCTACGACTCATTCTTGTGGGCAACAGCGAATGATCTGCCGACCTCTGTATTTCCTCTCTCCTACAACATGGGTCTCTTCAAGACCCAGGCTCACTCCTTCATATCCTCTAAAAGACCCTCAGCATAACATCCCCAAAGATGATATAAGCCTTGAGGGAAATTATTTCCCTCGGGGCCTCCTGCGTGGAGTTAAAGTAGAAAAAAAAAACTTTTCACTTTTGTAGTCATGAGTTATCTAAGTTTATAACCAACTAAGTAATAATTATAACTATTTTTCATATACCTTATTGTCATTTGATTCTTCCTCTTATTATATTTGGTGGGGGAATTATAAGGTGTATCTAGGTCTGTGAACCAGTCAAGAACCTTATGAGTCGCCCTGTGGACCACATCAATCCCGCCGGGGAATGAGTGAAGCGGGCAATCGTTGACAACATCTCAACGCATCTTGGACGTCTCATCGCACCGCATTCACACATCGACGACTCTGGCCCAACCTGGCATCCTGTGGGCACAACGGCTGCTGGATCACCTTATCCTATTACTGGAGGATATTTAATTTTAGAAAATGTAATAATATAACCTACAGGAATATTTCATTTGATTAATACCAGCTCATCAGTGTTCTAGAAACATTTTTTTCAAATCGCAAGCCTACGACGTGAGAATATATTAATTTATTTTTTTATCCATTGATGATATCATTAACAAATATGATATGAAATATGAAACGGAAAAGTCACAGAAAAAAGGGCACCCATAACCTCTCAGTCTATCCGGGACCAGTGCCCCATCCAACTGAGCTAATGCCAACTTATTTCTTTCCATCATTTTTAACGATATTGTACTTTAGTAGGACGTGATCTTCAATTAAGTCCCTTATATTTTTGGCTGCTATCTTTTATATGCATGTTCGCAAGATTCTACCATAAATTATTTGCAATCTAGATGGTGTCTCGGAAACATCTATCCGATTTATATTTAAATGGTGCCTTTTCCACAAGTATAGGATGAATATTCTATTTTTATTACAATGGGACAGTAACGGTCTTATTTCAATTGATATTTGTTAGTACGGTCTTTAATGATTAAAAAAATATTGCAATGAGGTTTATAAGCTTCAATAAATAATTCCAAAAGATAGAATCTCTTTACGTTCTGAGATTGATACAACCTTATCAATCCATATATACGAGTACGTTATACTGACATTTAAATTAGTATTATCAACCTACCTACTACCACTCTTTGTGCATTGGACCTATCCAACATGTTCGTATATGCAATTAAATTCCTTTGTGAATGGCATGCTTTTTTGTAATTATTATAATTATATTACTTGGAGTCTATCTGGACGCTGATTTGTCCTTTAAAACTCAAGTGAACAAAACTGTAAGCACAGGGTTCCTAAAATTAAGGCTAATTAAATCAGTACAGAGAAACCAGCCAACAAAGGCGACAAAATTGCTATTTAATTCGTACCTTGTTTCATGTCTAGATTACTGCAATGAATTATATGCAAGTCTTCAAAATTATCAAATTAACAAATTACAATCCGTTTTTAATACTGCGGCAAGACTTTTCACCATTTCCATATTTCAGAGCAGCTCAAAAATCTTCACTGGCTTAATTGCCCTGAAATAATCCAGTTCTAGCTTTGCTGGATGATATTTAAATCTATTAACGGAATGGCTCCGGCTTACTTATCGGAACTATGCATCCCTGAAAATTTCAATTCACGACAGTCAACTCTTAGATCAGCGACGCTATCGGCTATCGGAAGGCTGAAAAAAAGCTGAAGTTTGGTGAGCGTGCTTGTCAGACCCCAAAGCCTGGAATAAACTGCCATGCGGTCAAAGATTGGTAAAAGACTCAACAGCATTCAGAGCAAAACTCAAAACTCATCTCTTCGTAAGTCGTATCCATGAATGGTTCAGTTGCATGCGTAATTAACATGGCGAAGCTAGCCGTTAGTATCTACCCAATGTAATTAACAGAAAAATTTGAAACTTTTAATAGTACGTGATATTGTAAATAATTACTATCGAAAATCTCAAATAAAATAATGTTTCAAATAAATACCTACTCCTCTTTTGCCAATAACCTACTAATACATATAATATCAATGACAAATAGGATTTAAACAGCAACTGCAATTTCGTCCAATGTGCAATGTTTTCTGATATTGCGTCCTGTGTGTGCGAAATCATATCTTCTCAAGCGAAAACTTTGTAATTTAACGTTTTAATCTGGAGTGACCTAAAAGGTAGGTATGTTTCTGTATCTGTTTGCATATAATAAGATAAACCTTAGCAATTAGTATTTGTACAGCGCTCTGATTGTTGATTGAAGTCAGTCATCCAAGAATTATTATCATGTGATAATAATTAGAATGAATTCATTTTAGTTACCTGTACTTAATTGTATTCCAATACATTTTATAATAAAATATTTTTGAATCCGAATATAAGTCGTGTCGAATATATTAAAAAGTTAAATCAAACCGGTATGATTTTCATTTAAAAAAAAAATACTTTTAAAAAAAATTATCAGCGTATTTTTGATAAATATTTGAAAAACCGAACTGGTAAAAATACGAATCAAACATTTTTCTAAGAATAATATTTTCACACATTTTCGAAGACCTGATAACGGCTTGAAAAAGAACGAAAAAAGCTTGATCCAAAATGTGATTTGCATATCTTGCGGTTGGTGGGCATGTTTTTTCCGCTGATCACGCGTATTTTCGATCATATTCTATTTTTTAGCCCACACATTTCGTAACCCCCTACCCCCATTCGGCGCGGCTTAATGGCGTAGTCTATCAGGAAAGAATATTTTATCCGGAGCAAGGATCGGGAGTCCATGAGGAGAGAGGAGGTCGCGCGTGTGTAAAGTTCGAAAGCGTCCTCCGTGCGTGAACAGTTGGAAAGCCTGAGACATTGTCTTCCATACTATGGGACTCTCAATATCATTGGCGTACCCGGAATTCGTTATTGGTCATTCCTCCTGACACATAAAAAATATTTTTTTATGCACGAGTAAAGACATCTACTAGAATATTTAACCCACTAAACGGACATGTAATTTCTAGAAGTGTGATGAAAAACAATTGATTTTGTTTGTTTAGTTTTGTTTGTTTTGTTTTGTTTTGTTTTGTTTTGTTTTGTTTTGTTTTGTTTTGTTTTGTTTTGTTTTGTTTTGTTTTGTTTTGTTTGTTAGCGACTGCAGTGCTTCCAGTATGTTCACGGAGGGGCGAGTTTCCGGTTTTGCAGCCCTTATAAGATCCAGGGTGGCTGGAATGAGGGAAAGAATAAACAGCTCCAGGAATATCCTCATCATGGAAGCCCGCCTCAGTCCAGCCTCCAGCATCGACGCATACTGGACAAATATATTGGCCCCTCACAATATAAATGCCGCAGCACCCTTTGTTTTGTTTTGTTTTGTTTTGTTTTGTTTTGTTTGTTTTGTTTGTTAGCGACTGCAGTGCTTCCAGTATGTTCACGGAGGGGCGAGTTTCCGGTTTTGCAGCCCTTATAAGATCCAGGGTGGCTGGAATGAGGGAAAGAATAAACAGCTCCAGGAATATCCTCATCATGGAAGCCCGCCTCAGTCCAGCCTCCAGCATCGACGCATACTGGACAAATATATTGGCCCCTCACAATATAAATGCCGCAGCACCCTTAAGGAGTTATCTTACTCTTATTTAGTTAAATTATTATTTTTCTTTATTTATTTATTTTTACGTTGTGATGTATGTATATATTTTGTATATTTTTTTATAACTATTGAATGCATATTGTTGTATGGAATGTGTGGGACTGCACTAACCTCCCCACATACCGGAATAAACATTTATTATTATTATTATTATTGTTTACTTATTTAATTATTTTAAGCCCAGGGGGCTTTTAAATAAATAGTACATGAAAAGTAAAATAACAAAAAAATAAAAAATTACAATTCATAAAAATAACAAGAAATACTAGAAACAAAATTAAAAAAGGTCAGGTATTTATACAGAAAAAACAACAGAAGGTTTATGAATATGGTCGGAATAAGTATTTCGAATGGTCCACAAAATTCACCAAATAAACGTTAAACGGGGCAATATCACCCATTTGTTTCCCATAGTGTGAAAAATGAAGAATGTGCAATGTTGTTGTGTTTAGGTATATAATAGTGGAGTAGTGTATTTTGTCGTACTGTTTTGAATGTGCGTAGATTTATGAATTACAGGAATTCAGAACAGTCGTATTAGGAATTTATTATTTTAATCGAAAAAGTTAAATCGTTTATTTTACGTACTTATATCTTTTGTATTTTTGGAGTATTTAATCAGTAAGGATAATTTTACATACTTACAAGCGTGTCATCAAATCATTAATAAGAATTTTGTAAGAGGGAGACCAAATTACTGAGCTGTATTCAATATTCCTGAGTAGAGATACGTATATTTAAATGACTTTAAAGTTTTTGGTTGTTCTTAATATGAAGTCTAGTATTTTAAAACCATTATTTACAATTTAGTCGATGTGACCAGCGAAAGAAACCTGATGTTATCAATTTCCATAAGACCCTTCGATTCCAAAAGATTAGATATCAAAACCGCTAATGAAAATTTTTGTAAGATAAAATTGACTGACATCGGGCACACAGAGACGCTCACAATGCACTTATTTATTCTTATATATTCAATGATCATAATAAAGTATAAATTATTTAAAAATTAAATAAAAACAGAAGAGAATGTATGAGACGTTGTATGAATGTGAATGAAGCAAGAAATGTATGCTAAAATCGAGTTGTTTGGTGGTCTGTCCTCTCTGCCTACTTCTGCGGGAAAACAGCGTGATGGTTAGTTAATTAGATAGTTAAAAATTACTTTGTAAAGATCACAAAAAAGTGATATGTACAATGTAATATTTAATTAATTGATTAATAATGACGCCATAAAGTGAATATCGAGCTTTTGAAGAAATAATAAAGTACGATTAAAAAATAAATTACATATTATTTCGAAAAAGAGATAATATTAAATATAATTATGATCGTACGCGTTCGGTATTTCATTCCAACTTATTTTGGGGAGCGGTTATGAGTACCACCGTCAGGGGAATCATGCATTGGATAACCAACACCTCTACCATAGGTCACCCTAAGTGGTTCGATACGTACGGTGAATTAGCAGGTCTGTTTAGGTCTTGTCTGCCCACCAATTGCGTGGTGGGCCGGATCGGGAGAGGTCGGTTGAGGGAGACCCCTTGACCTCTCCAGCCGAATTCTCTCAACCCATCGCCTTGCACCGAAGAGGGAGTGATGGATTATAACGTTTTTCACTCCTGGACACACTGACACTTAGATTTCTACCCACCTGTCATACCCTTTTCCTTCCTAAAAAGTCTTCCTTTCCTTGAAAAGATCCTCCACACAGCATTTTACGTAGGTACCTACGTTTATTATAAGTACTATAAACTTTGCAAGTTCTTAACTCAGTAGAAACTCTATTTTTCAGTAAGTTTTCTGGATAGAAAGAGGTCTTTTTTACTGTGTATTATATAAGAAGATGTGGATGAAATCAGTTATTTTTTTCCAAAATGGCTCATTACTTCCCAAGCTATATCTAAAAAATAAATGATATTTCACATCCTGTATCCATAGCATGCTCATATATTTGTAATATTGCTCAAAATAACTTCTTTATACCTTCTAATTTGCCAAAATTTAAAACAAATGAAAACGTAACCTTTTCTGGTGAATTTGAGTCGCAACAAAAAGATTCCGTTACTCCATACTAATCGGACGCCACTGCTCAATATATACACTACATAATTTCACACACGCGACATTCTGCCCTTCGGGTTATATATTTTTTTTATTGCAAGCTATTTCCATAATATTCTTATTTTATTCATACCCGGGGAAAGCGTTCGTTCTAGGAACCTCACATTAAACAAATACAGAGAGCAGGAAGATTAAGAAATCGTTTTAAGACACGTGGAACACGATATACAAAATATTGACAATGTGCGAGTTTATGAATCTACTAAACTATACCCTGTCCATCATTAGAACGACCTGAGAGCGCGCATGTCCTGCCCCTTTCCCCCACTACTTTCTCCGCGACTTGGTATCCACGTTAACACATTCAAAAACAGGATTTTTTTTTATTCTGTATTACCTACCTACAAACACAAATTTAACTCATTTTATACATTTAAATAATTATGGTTATAATATGAAAATATACATATTGCATTTTATGTGGCATCAGGTTCATTAAAACAGCTAGGGAATTAATCCGAAATTGATAATATTATGATAATTTGACTGAACATCCACGGTATGAATGGGTTAATATCTCAGAAACGCGTGTATGGGCGGAGTTACATGGCCGTCGCAGCCGTGCGCGGGAGATGGGACGCATGCGAGGGGGTGGGTATGCGCAGTAGGAACCAAATTTGGAACTGTAGCAGGTTGTTCTTAAGTTAAACTAACAATAGGAGAAAGGATTGTACCAGAAAAAAAAACTTTTTATCGCTAAAGATATTATTAAAAAATCTCAAATGAAATATAAAACAAAAAAGACGCAGAAAATACGAGGGTTACGTTATTTATTGCTATTGTAATCGCAATAAATTGTTACTGCGTTTAATAAGAGGAACGGCTGCGCGACCTGTTTCATACAAAACTTAATTTTGGATTTAAGGCCAAAATATTCACCTAAACCTATTGATCTTTTTTTCATCAAAAATTTTAGTAAATATCTAGTACATATTAAAAGTAATTTCCGAATTTTTATTTTACATAATGAAATATAGGCCGTTATAGGGATTGATTTTTCGCAATTTTAGAGGCACCTTTAATAATTATTTTGGGGCTAACGGTGATTTAAAAAAAAGTTTTACTCCTTATTTGAAAAGAAAAGGATTTTTTTAAAATTTTATATTTAGCTTTATGTTGAACTTTAAATTAAATTAAAAACGTCCAATTTTCGCTGGAACACAAATTTATCGTACATAATTTAAAATATCGGCTCAAAAAAAAGATTTTTTTTTACATGTGTTTTTTTTTCATTATTTTTATTTTTATATACGTTATCATATTTACAAAGCAAATATGATTTTTTTTTATTTACGTTAAAACCGCAAATAATTTTCTAATTTGCCTCGAAAATGATTTTTTTTTTATTTTTCATGGCATATACTTCATAATTTAAATAAAAAATAAATAAAATACTTCTCATCTGTACTAGATATTTACTAAACCTTTAATAAAAAAAAATGCGTCATTCAGTTTGAATGGGTTTTTTGGTCTCAAATTCAAAATTAAGTTATGTATGAAACAGACAGCGCAGATGTTTCTCTTAATTGTTACTGTGAAATCACTTTGAACACCAGAAAAAAAAGATTGACATTCTTAACAAATTCTTTCAAAATATCGAACTGAAGTAATGCGTACGACCATAAATCGATGCAAGAGTATAAACTGTCTCGAGAGCATCTCCTGTCCCGATCCTATCTTCCCCTTCCTCTTTCCCCCTTTTCTTATATTTTTTTTCTTCTCATTAGCTTCAGATATAAAACACCTATATATAACCACTGTTAGCACAAGAAACTTTGTTGGCTTACCTTTCGTTAAACTTCCTTTGTATATATATTTGTACTAAAAAATCTGTTTGTTTCTTACAAATAAATAAAAAATAATTTAATACTAACGTTGTTTAAACCACTGGTTATTTCAGAAGCATAGCTCCCCCATCAGGATAAACAAAATAGTAAAAATAATGAGTATAGACAAATAATACGCAAATAGAACAAATTACAAACAAAAACAAAAATTAACAACAAGTGATTAAAGTAGGCAAGTAATTAATTAAAAATGTAAAAATATTTGAAAAAAAAATCAAAAAATAAATATCAAATTAAAAAATTATAATTTTAATTTTAAAAAGAAAATTATTTTTATTATTAATGTAAATGAAATCAAGAAAATAGCAAGGAATACTCGTATATATATTTTAAATTATTACTATTAAAATTTATATTAATAATATGATAAATACGGTTATTAGTGTGAAAATAAATTTAAGTGATAACTTTAATTTTGTTTTGATTATTAATAATCTTTAAATGACTATTAACACTTTTATGCCTTGTCTTTTAGACCTAAAGAGAGAAATAAGGAATTTTTCTTAAGGAGAACCAGAACAGACCTCCAGATGTCATATCTTAAAACCTTTTCCAGAGACCTTGTAGTATTAGTTTTAGGTACCTAGATACACATTTATTTTTGTTTTTATTTACCTTTTTATTATTTAATAAGTATAATGTAGATTAGAAAAAGAGCCAATTCAAAACGAAACAATTTTACGTCACAATATTTCATTGGTTAATTTTTAATCATTTTTGGAATAACTTATTCAAGCTTATAAAACTCATTGTAATATATTTTGAATCGTTGAAGATAATATTAACTCTCAAAATGAAACATGAAACTGAAAAGACACAGAAGAGAAAATATAACTTTAGTAACTGGGACTTGAACCTGAGACTTCATGATCTATCCTGGACCTTGCGCTCTAATCCACTGAGCTACAGCTACCCCTATCGGTTTGTCATTTTTATTGATGACGATTTAATGATCGAACGTATTGGGGTAGTTGCAGCTCAATGGATTAGAGCGGAAGGTCCCGGATACACCAAGATGGCCTCCATGGTCGAGGGGTAAGGCTCTCGACTACGAATCCGAAGATCGCGGGTTCAAATCCCGGCGTGCGCAAGTAAGTTTTATTTAATTAATTTGTGTTGTTTCACAATTAATTAATTTAAAAATAATATATAGTATATTTTCTTACGTTCCAGAGTGGAAGAGACTCTCAGTATCGCCCTGGTGAAAGACCACCATTTAGAATTGAAACGTTGCTTGAAATGGCTTTTAGCCGTGTTTGGTAACCAGATCTGAATAGCCAGGTATTTCCCCACCTCCCTCTTCCCCTTCTCCTTCCCCTCCACAATACCTTCAGCCTCACAACATTCCCCAATTGGAAATTCCATAGTTTCACTGGCTTCAGACGGTTGGGAGCAGTTGGGACTCTTGTGCGGTATTCATATAAACATAAAAAAAGAGGTCCTGGGTTCAAGTCAAAATTCATACCTTTATCGTTTTATTTTCTGTGTCTTTTCGGTTTCATGTATCATTTTGAGAGTTGTTAATATTATCTCCAATGATTAAGACATTATCATTTTGAAACAATACATTATATTACAAGACCATCGTTACGTCCGCGCCCGTGGAAGCAAGACTACCTAAGGAAGAGAAACCGACAGTAAAACAAATAAATTTGTCCATTTAGATGTAGAACAATGAAGTCATCTTAAACAATGGTTTTCCCTGAACCTGTCATAATTCTTAGAATAATCGCCAGCATCTCGGGAAGAGAAGATACGGTTGCGACTTGCAAGTGTTGTGTAATGTAATACGTTCCTGAAGACAACAAGTAACTTTGTTACTTTGCCGCTATATAATTGTTACATCAGAGTTGCTCTGAGTTTCTGAAAGTATAATGAACGAGATGTTTTAAGGGACATTTTTTTATTTATTTATTAATTAATTTTATTTTATTTTATTTATTAATTTATTTTTTTAAACATACATTCACACAAACAAGGTAAAGTATATATAACATTTTTTTAACAGTGGAATACATCTGAACAACCTACGTTTAATGTATATGAATAATGAATACGAAAGAAAAAAAATAAAAGGAAAAGAACATAATTTAACAAAACAATTATTGATTTAATGAAAATAAAACAATAACTTTGTTTATAACCACGAGAATTTTATTTAATTTTATTACGACCGACCGGTTTCGCTTAACATAAGCATCTTCAGGGTACAAAAATTAAAACAGTTTAATTTTTGTACCCTGAAGATGCTTATGTTAAGCGAAACCGGTCGGTCGTAATAAAATTAAATAAAATTCTCGTGGTTATAAACAAAGTTATTGTTTTATTTTCATTAAATATGTCTAACCACAAAGTGACTGCTTTCTATCAAAAAAAAAAAAAATAATTATTGATTTGTTATGTTTTTTGAAAGTGTCATGAATCTAATTCCTTGTTTTTACATTAGATAAGTTATGTTATGGCTGAACTGTTAGATATAAAATAAAAAAATCCTTTTATTTTTTCGGCATTCACTAGTAGCAATTTCTTGACATTTTGTTCGGAAGTTTTAATTTACCACGTACTTTTGCTATTTTCAACTTATTAAATTCGCTACCAGTTTCAACACAACCGGTAGCGAATTTGATAAATCAAAAATAGCAAAAGTACATGGTAAATTAAAACTTCCAAACAAAAAGAAAAAATTATTGTCTACAGTACCTAAAATATATATTTTCAAGAAAAAATAATTATTCCCAAAAAACGAAAATCGCTTTAGTAACAGAATAAATACCCTACTTGAAGTACCTTTGTGTAAAACTAAGCTTGCGCAAAGACATGCTTTTTTATTGCTCCTAAAATTTATAATTTTCTATTTACAGAATGTAAGTGATCAAACATATCGTCTTTAAACACATTCAAAAATGAAATAAAAAACTGAATTAAAACCAATGATATAAATCTTTTCATGCTATAATTGTATATTTTCCCCAATTCCTTTTCTATTTTTTTCGTTTTGTTTTTCTTATTTAACTTTTAATTAAACATACCTTCAACATCCATGTATTAATACAAATATACTAACATACTGCAACTAACTGATACTAGGTAGACCCACGCACTGGCCTTGCGTATGTGGGATTTTTTGTTTTATATATATTCATTATTCATTCTAAAAACACCACAAGTATAAACATAATTTTAACCAACACTTTAAAGACATATGTATCTAAGTACTAATAAACTTTAAAAAAAATTACAGAATCAGTTATTATCAATGGATAAAAGGAAGGATCTATTTAATTGATTGTTCTTCTATTCATTTCCTGTTCTTTTTTCGTTTAAAAATTACTACGTATCTAAAAATAAATAACTAACTAACCATCATGCCGTTTCTCCGCAAGGGTAGATAGAAAGGATGGACGGCCAAATAACTCAATATTGGCACACACTTCTTGCTTCATTCATATTCATACATTCTCTTCTATTATTCCGACTTCTAACATGGCCGGACTCAAGTATTTGATTCACTTGATCTTGCCGTATCTTCCTCGGGCGTCCCCGCTTCTTCTTCTATTCATATTCGCGTCATATAGTCTTCTTACACTCTTTTCTTCGTTAATTTGCTCAACAAGTCCAAACCATCTAAGCGTTCCTTTCTTAATCTTTCTTACTCATTACGCTTCCAGCAGCCTTGCATTCTTTACGAATTCCAATATTTTTCACATGATCGTACATGGTTTATCCATACATCACACATTCGCCTCGGAGATCTCAAGTCAGTAAAAATAGATATGTTGTTTATATGCTTGGCAATAAAATGTAGGCATTTATTAAAGTGGAACTACATTTTTTCATTACTATGGCAAAACGAAATTCCTAACTATGTCTTTTAAAATAGTTCCATATTTAAAAAAAAATCACATTCATCGTTTTAGAAAATTCATTTTAAAGAAACAGTACAAAAAATGATAATTTTTAAACTTTTTTAAAAAATATATGTTTTTTTGATCGGTGAATTTTATTTCCCTTTTTTTATTTATTTATTTATTTGTCTAATATGTAGTTATTTCGAAACATAAATTTAAAAAATAAATAAAAAAATCGAATTTTCCTTGTAATTGTCTTCCTTATATTTTAAAAAGGTTTCAACATAAACTTGTCTTAAAGTGTGACTTAGAATCATCTCCTTACGGAAAGTACCGTTAGTTTCTGGATTCTGGTGAATGTAAAAAACATGCCCGTGAAACGTTGTGCTTTTTTAAACTCACAATAATCTTTCTATGAGCCATCTTGGTGTTGTCTCATTTTTTTTCAACTATAAATGGTCAGATTGTGCAATAAGTTATATTACTAAGATCGTGAAAAATTTTGTATAATATTAAACAATAATAAAATAAAATAATAATAAAATAAAAATAAAACAATTAAAAAATAATTTTAAACAAACAATTTAACAGAAGAGAATGTATGAGACGTTGTATGAAAGAGAATGAAGCAAGAAGTGTATGCCAAGATCGAGTTGTTTGGCGGTCCGTCCTCTCTGCCTACCCCTGCGGGGAAACGGCGTGATGGTTAGTTAGTTAGTAAGTTAGTTAAACAATTTTTTTAAGAAAGACATTTGTGTGAGATAAATGTGAGAGCGAGAAATGTTTAAAAAAAAGGTTCATGTTTGTAATTGTATTATGTTTTATTTTTTTATTTATTTTAGTACACAAAACAGGCAATATGCCCAAATGATAATAATAATGAAAAGGAAGTGAATGATCGAAAACATATTATAAAGTAGGTTTATAAACTAACTCCTTTTTGTCACCTGTGCTGATGGTACAATGTTTTGATACTTAATGAAGGGCATCGTCACATTATCAGTTTGAAATTAATGGTAAAGCTTGTTTTTTAAATTGATTAATTGCGTCATTAAATGTCTATTTCATTATTAAAGCAGTATATAGTATTGTAATTTCTTAATATCCGCGGTAAAGTAGAGAAATATCCCATATTTGTGTGATAGGCATTATTTGTTCGAACGGAATGAGTTATGAAATCATATTTTTTAAATACCCTTTAAGTTACGTTAAGTCGATATTTATCGATAATGATGTGTTTGATTAAGATTTTGATTAATTCATTACAGAGAGATTATTTATCCTTTTACACCCACAATACGGTATTTTCACTTTTTTATTTAAAAAAAATATATAATTAAGGCAATTTTTTGTTTGTTTTTATGTTGACGAATACATTTTCTTTAATGATATAAAGCATGCCATTTTCATTTTCTTTGCCGTCAAAACGATATGTACGTTTTTATTCAAATATGGCGTTCTTGACGTCACGTCGACCAACGATGATAGATTCCCGGTGACAACTGTCTTACCAGCCAGTAGTGTTTTCTACATCACAATGACGTAGGTGGTCCGAACCGTAGCGAAATACCTACCATATATAGTTTTAAATCGTTTTTTTTATCAATAATAATGAAAAAAATTACCCCTTTCCAGTTAGTTACAATTGTAAATTATATACTATTACATGTAACTAATTATTGTAACCTATATACTATTGGATACTTTACGTATGGATAATGATAACTTAAAAACTTATAGATTTTTTCATGCTTAACATGATGTGGTTTTTAAAATCTATTTTTAATTTATTTATGGGTGTTATTTTGATTGGGACCTGCAGAGCATTATAACATTTCATTCCTTTATAAAATATCCTGTTTTGCGTATTGGATTTGCTCATGATATTGTATTATGTCTGTGTATGTCCATGTTGTAAATAATTCTGTTGAAATAATATTTTGTTAACAACTTGTTTCTTATTTTATGTATAAAAATCATGTCGTGTATCTTCAACATTTGTTTAAGATGATCAGAATAAGAAACTTATTCATTATAGATTTAATAAATTTGGAATGGTATCCAGAGTTTCTGAAAATAACCCATTATGTTAACAAATTTAATTTAATAATAAATAAATTATATCTCCTCACCTAAGACAAAAGCCTTTGAAGTCAGCTCCTTGTAATTTATTGTTCCTTTAGCTGAAATATATGCACCATCCGAATTCCTGCTGACGTCAAGTAAATTCTACTATTTTCATCTAGCCGAGAGCAACACTTCGCCATGTTTCAAATGTTGCAAATTTTGGCACTCGCTTTGTGAAATAAGAAATAAGACGCCAAGTGCTGTGAGTTATGACTGTATTTAGCTGCTAACGAATATAATTTAAGTTTTTAGCTGTTTTTAACATGAAGAATGATACGTTTTTGTTGTAACTTTTTATTCCATTTTTTGGTTCTAAATAAGGTTCCCACAGGCACTAACGTGAAAAAGTGCCAAATTTTACCATTTCTCTAAGAAAATGAGATTTCTTTTCTGGTTTAACACCAACGTCTTGCAGAAGCTTGTAGCAATGTTATATTTTTTAGTATTTGCTGTGTAATTTGTGTAATTTTATGTATTTTCCAAGAATCGTTGTATGATATGTGAGTGACTACTGCACCAAGGAAAGAATATGTTTCAAGGTAAAGGGAAAGGACTCACCAAAGTTATTTGAAGCCCAGTTATCTTCTCATTCAGTTAATCTTCACGGTACTCACAAAGCGGACGTTTATGGTAACGAGTTGCGACGGCGAACTTAGCGGTATGATATCGCTGTATATTATATAGCATTGTCAATCAGGCGGACGTCAAATTTGCACTGGCGGCGCGGATTGTGGAAGGAATGATTAGGGATATGCAACAATATTAACTTCCAAGTACAGCGGTTAATGAAATGATGTGCAAATGTAGGTGTGTGTAAATGAGAGGGATATCGTGTATTATGGCTCAAAAGGAACTTGATCTCTAACGGAACAGTTATTACGTTATCAGCCAATTTAAAATAGATTGCATATCTTCCTTCATGGAAAACAATTTTGTTTTATTTCCCGTGCGCAATGAACCATTGTTATGCATTTCAAATACATCAATCGAACAAGGAAAAGATCTTACGATAGAATTTTGATTGTATTATCAAAATTTCACATTCTTCTTCAACAATTCTTTTTTTTATACCGCACTAATATATCCCATCCCTACTGCTTAGAACCGTCTAGTGCCAGTAGGACTGTTGCATCCCTAATCGGGGTATGTCGTGAGGCTATGGGCAGTGGGAAAGGGAAGGGGATGGTGCAGAGAAACTTTGGGAAGTACCTGGCTATTTAAATCTGATCACCAAAGACGGCTAAAAGCCATTTCTAGCAACGTTTTAGTTTTGAATGTTGGTCTTTTACCAGGGCGATATTAAAAGTATCTTCCACTCCGGAACGTGCCGCAAATTTAATATATATTATTTTAAAATAATTAATTATGAATCAACAAGAACTTATTAAACACAATTTATTTGCTCATGCCAGGATTAGAAGCCGGGACCTCTGGATTCGTAGTTGTGAACGTCACTCCTCGACCAGAATTTTTGAAATATTTCCAAAACATTTGTTTCGGAACCAGAAAAAAATGCCGAACGGTTTTGCTTTTGGATCATGAAATTTCCACGGTTGACATGCAGTGATGTTGCAGTCTTTGATACCAGTTTTCGTAGTGTACCGGTTATCACGTGTGCTTCATACGCACAATCCCCCCGGTTCGATCCCGGGCGGAAACAATTCCTTATTTTTTTTGGAAATTTAAAAATTAGTTCAAATAAGGTTTTTTTTTATGTGACATCATTTCATATTACGAAATTACATACTTAACATATATTGAGTGTTTATTTTAGTTTTTTTTAACATTAATTCGACACAGAGGCTAGCAAATCTTTCAACATCCGAGCTGTTGATCTCGAGAATGACCGTTGTAAGTCGTAGAAACTACCCGTTCTCACGTGACAAATGTCAAGTATGTACAAATGTTGGGAGCGCGTTAGTCGTATTTCCCGACTATGCAACAGTGCCGAAGGGATCATTAAAGTTAGTTCCTCGGAGCATCTTCCATTAACATACCGGTAGAAGGAGAGAATTCCTACCTGATGCCTGCGATCTAAATATTGCAAACACATTTATTAAGATAAGTTTAGTTTTGGGGCTCTATACAAGAGATGGATGCCAAATTCAACAATGGAACGCACTTGGTATTTATACAGGATCAGCAGTTGGATACTACTAAAGAATCTGTTGGACCTGTACAGTATGCTCAGGTTAAATTCACTTTGTTTTCGATGGAGCCCTCATGCCTGTCACAGAGTTACCAGACCACAATAGAAGGATATTTTTACCATTAGAAGGCTTCTTTGTTTTTTTGTTGTAATATTTATTAATCAATTAATCATTTTGCATATTATGCTTCTTAACAATAATTATAAATTTTATTATAACAATTTGTTTTCCGTAGAGGTAATCGGACATGATTGGATCTTTGAAACATTAAATTCGACAAGATTATTCTTGCCCCAAAAAAACCTTCTCGAGGTAACCGTTTATTCACTGCTTAAAACCCCTCCAAGCCATTAGAGTTGCCCTTTGGGGGGTTGTCAAATAAAAAGCTATCATGGACTATACTCTCATTCGCGTAACATTGAATTGGTGCAAGCGACAAAAGGTCATTGATGTAGAACAAAAATAAAGTCGAAGACAGAACCGTCAATATATTTAAGGTGGTATTGTTGTCTAGAAATTTGGAAAATTTGTTTTTAAATGCTATAGATCTTATTAAATAATAGATTTTTCTAAATACGCATGCCCAAAACGAATAGCTATATTCATTAAATTAGCCGAGTTATAGAATTTATAAAGTGTACGGCCAGGGAGTGCTGCCAAAACGCCGATGCATGAATACTTCAGAAGTAGTGAGAAGGACACAAGTAACAATAAAGCAAAAAAAAGGGCTGTAGAAGAAAAATCTTGTTTGACCATATAATTCTAGAAAAAGGATGAAACTGTTCACGGACCTGGGTTTGCTGATTAACTGGTAAAAACATTAAACGCAGCTTTCTAAAAATCATGTTTTACAAATCGGCAAGAACAACATCTCGATAACAAATTGACCGATTGACCTCACATTTATAAAGCTTCAGTAAATTGTCTTTTGATGCTGGCAGAAGTGGGACGATACCATATTTTTAGATTTTTTAATGACTCTTATAACGGAAAAAAAAATGAAAAATATGTTTAGCATGCCAACGTTTTGTAAAACAATATTTTTGGTCGAATCTGCTACCAATGATTACAAAACCCATAAAATTAAAGAAAACAATTATTTTTCTTTCAGTTACCTACGTATCCACGAATACTGGTGACCACCAAAGAATATTTCTGCGCACCGTTGTATTCAAATGTACGAAACCATATGGCAATGAAATTTTTTTTTTCAAAAATGCATGTGTACACGTTCTTCAAAAATGCATGTGTACACGTTCTTCAATAATTTTTAATTGCTGCATGTATTTTCCATTTTTAAAATATTGTACCCGAAAAAACCTTCTTCTTTTGAATATGTAATCTGTGGCTAACCAGAGCGGTATATCTATAGGCTGTATGTATATAATGGTATATCAGTCTTTCCATCTCTCGTAAACGTACTTCCCAAATATACAAACTAGGTACCTACTACGAAAGGCTTCGTATTGCGTGTATGTGTATACCCTACTTTGACAAAAGCCCTTGAAACGATAAATTAGTTAAATAAAATTATTCTCAGTTTTGATAAATTTAATATCGTTTAGAATTCGTTAAATTTTGTTTGAAGTTTCGGGAAGTGTTATCGAGCTTTACAATATTATTTGGTGCTGGAACCGATAATCAATTTTCCATTCTACTTTCTGGTTAACAAAAACGAAGTTTTCTCGTGTTTCTGTACAGAATATAATAAATTATGTTGTTTGCAACTAAGTAAGAAACTAGGGGGCGTATGACAAAACTTTTACACGTACAAACTTGGAAGTTAATTTTACGGTTTGGGTATTAAACTTGTTCTCCGTGTCTTAAGAATATGTAAGTTATTGTACTGTTAATTATTAGGTTGATATGCTTCTCTAAAATGAATGCTTTTTATCAGCATAATTTAATATCTTCTTCAATAAACCCGAATTCACTTCGTTCCATTACTTTCAATGATATAGTAAAGTAATTAAAACATATATTAATAGTATTTTGGTACCTTGGTTGTTCCTTGAATTTGTTGAATTTCTGTTATTTTAATTAATATCCAATTAATCTCTCACCGCTTATTGTTACTTTTTGTCTGTACTTATGTCTTTTTTTTCTTCACTCAATATAAATTCTACTCCAATGAAGGAACTATTGATTTTGAAACATGTAGATATTTAATTAATAAATAGTGGTTTAAACAAAACCATTTTTGTTATTTAAAATTTAATCTTTTCACGAAATTGTGTTCTCGTCTATAATCTGGTTCTATGTTTCATTTGTTTTAATATTAATAATAAGAGTAAATTTCTATAGCGCAGTTTTGTGAAGGTTCACATCAAGTGAGCTTTATACTAACTAACCTAACCTAATATAATTGTAAAATAATAGATATACTACATAGTGTATCTGTTATTATAGTATACATATATGCAAATTAAAACTATAACATAAAATATTCATGAGCAGATATAACAATTTAGAAACTAAGGGTGTAAATAATCAAATATCACATAGGTACAAATAACAGAGCAAGAGAAAATTACATGACATTATGTACATGGTTTTTCACTGGATACTAAGGGAATTAAATAACAAGGGGAGAAAACTGCAACTAAATAAGCTATGAAGGATCAAAAGAAAAAAATCCTGAAATTCTGTTTCTACGTACATTAATTTATGTTTTATATCGGATAGGATTTTTTGAATAATTTTGTTTTCAATACCCGTTTGGACTCTTACTTCCCTTGACGTTTTACTTGACATACCCTGATATTTTAATACCAGTGGCGTACAGTCCATAAAGACAGAAAAGCTGTGTCTAACCCAAGAAAAACAGACCTTAAAAATACAACGAATTTCGGGTAACAAATGAATTTTTCCGTGAATTTGGTCAAGAATTCATTTATTCAGTTTTCCACATCAATCAGTGGAAGATGATAGTAAAGCGGCCATTCTCAAATATTCAAAAACTACACACAGCCTACCTTTGGTCATAGGGCAATGCACACCACATTTGGAAAGCTAAGCGGATGGTATGTTTAGAAAAAAATAGAGCAAACCGGTTTATAGATATGTTGCAGGAGGGAGGGAACAAAAAGTTGTCCCACGACTGAGCTAGGGGCACAACAAAATGTAGAATTTTTTTAGAACGTTTTTTTTTTTTGACATTGGCAGTCCTTCACATCTGGCAGTTCTTTGGAGAATATTTCATTAATTTGTTAAAGTAAAACAAACCTGGTACCGGACGTCTATTTTTTTAATCTTATTTATGTGAATATCGCCCAAGATTTCAACTGCTTCCATCTTCTATCCTGTCATGGAAAATAGCGGTGTTGTTCGAAATACTGTAAAACGCTTCATTTTTTTTTCTCTTTCTATATCTTACATTATGTTTTATGTTTTTGTACCTTATGATATTATTAGAAATGTTACAATATGTTTTTTTTTCTTTCTTCTGTATTTTAAATTATGTTTTATTTCCCATATTTCTTTTTATTATTTAGCACCTCGATAACTAAACCAATAACTCTGCATCTTGTGAGCATTTTAAACTGGATTATTAACAATTATGGAATTCCCAATGTTAATTTTATAAAAACGATCATTTTAATAATCTGTAAAGGTAAAAACAAAAACAACAAAAAAAATTAAATCTCCGGAATCAGAAGGGACAATGGCATCTGAAATCGGGGTATGTTGTGGGCAGGAGAGAAGGGAAACAAAGGGAAAGGAATCTGGGGAAAAGCAACGAAGTACTTACCTGCCAATGCAGAACTGATCACCAAACACGTTTAAAGCCATTTCAAGCAAAGTTTCGATTCTAAATGATGTCCTTTCACCAAGGCTATACTGAGTATTTACCACTCTGAGAATATTTCACATAGATACCTATAACAGTTTTTTTTTATATATCAAGGAGACCCAGAATAAAAGTGGCTACTGACCTCAAGAGTATTTCTTTATTTTATTTTTACTTTTTATTCTTTATTTATTGCGCACTTATGATTTCTACTGGGGTCAAAAGTTGTTGATGGAAAGAAAGTATATGAATAATCCTTTTTTTTGTTAATTACATTTAAAACTACCAATAATAATCCAATCGTGGTCAATACGTATAACATGATTATTACCAAACTTATTATTCATTTCAGTACTACAACCTATTAAACGAACGAAAAAAATCATTTTAATGCCTTTATTTATGTATGTATTATTTGGTTAAAGGCCGCTCTGGCTGTGACGCAGTAAATCCGGATTCAGGTTTAATTTATTAACAGAGTTATGTATTATCATCGCTGCTGTCAACATTGTTAACACGCGGCTGTCATTCCCAAATTTCAAGTGTTGCCAGCAATAAATCACGGGTTAATCATGCGAGAAGAAAATCGTTTTATTTTTAAATACTCGCACAGTTCGCAAAAAGCGTTAAATTATGAGAATTAATGAAAATATAAATTGGTATTTCTGGTTAATTCACCCGTATTTAGTTAGCTGTTTAGATATCCAAGCGTGGGTTCAAATATTTGAATATCGCGGAATTAAAACGTTCTTTGGAGAGTGTTTTTTATTAACATTAATAAGAAAAATATCAACATTTTTCGGAAGCGAAGCTTCCCTCATCAGAATACACAGTATACTAAGAAATAATTACAAGAATAGACAGTGTTCTCTTTTTGGGTAGACGGTTAATTGGAAGAATATATTACGATCGCTAATGATTAATAAAAATAATCCGTTAATTTGCAAACAATCTGAAGTGAATAACCTTCAATAATTTAGTTTTTTTGGATGTTTTTTTACATTGACCCGACTGGAAAATCTTTAGAAATAACTGATGGAAAGGGCTTTTATTAATTCAGCATTAAAAATAAGTTACATGTAGACAACCGTAAGAAAACATTTGGGAATGGAATCCGGGACCTCGTATCTTACCCAAACAATGCTCTAACAATTTTCTGTAATTTTTTTCTTTGCAGAATTTAATAATAACGTTAATAAATTTGATTTATTTCAAATTTTTATTTAAAACATTGAATGGAGTTTTACCAATTAAACACAATAAGAATTAAAAGTAATTTTTAGCAATATCATACTCAAGTTTACATATATTTTTAAGAATTATTAATAGCATTCTCCATTAAATTCCCATATATGAGATTTGTTAATATCATCTTCAATGCTTAAATAATATATGACAACGAAGTTTAGCTTGGATGAGTTATTTTAATTAATATTTTGAATGGTGACCGGATATTGCTTTCGACTCTAGCTTTAACTGGTATAACAATTTACATAAATATATTGTTAAGAGGAACGGCTGTGCGTCCTGTTTCATACAAAAATTCATTTTCGATTTAAGGTCAAAATACCCGCCCAATGAATACTAAATATCTAGTACCGATTAGAAGTATTTTATTCATTTTTATTCAGAAGAAATTTCTTCATGATTTTAAAGGCTACTTTGAAAATGATTTAAGGGTTGATTAATATTTTTTAAATGGTAATATTTTCTATGTAAATATAACTAACTAACTAACTAACCAACACGCCGTTTTCCCGCAGGGGTGGGCAGAGAGGACGTACCGCCAAACAACTCGATCTTGCCATACACTTCTTGCTTCATTCTCTGTCATACAGCATCTCATGCATTCTCTTTTGTTATTCTCAACGACTAACTTGCTAGTGCTATGTCTTCCTTGGACGTCCCCGGTTTCTCATTCACATTCGAGTCATATATTCTCCTTACACCCCTCTCTTCGTTCATTCGCTCTACATGCCCAAACCACGAAATAAAAAAATAGAACGTCTTTAAAAAAACGTTTTTCGGTCGATATTTTAAGATATGTACGGCTTTTTTGTTTTCTTACATAAATTGGTCCTTTTTAATTTAAGTCCACAATAATGCTAATTTTGGCCTTTAAAAAAAAGGATTTTATGTTTTATTATATTTTCATTGCAAATGGTTTTTTTTTTTAAATATCCATTAGCCCCCAAATTGCCAAAGTTGCCTCCGAAATCACGAAAATTCGATTTCTTCGGTGGCCTTTATTTTGAAAGTTCAATATAATATTTATAAATATTTCTAATCCGTACTAGATATTTTCCATATTCTTTAATGAAATCAAAAACTATTAGGTTTAAGCGAGTATTTTGACCTCAAATCCAAAATTAAGTTTTGTGTGAAACAGGCCGCGCAGCCGTTCCTCTTAAGTAATTCACTAATAAACATGGCCTTTGATGGCCTCCACGGTCGAGGGGTAAGGCTCTCGACTACGAATCCGAAGGTCGCGGGTTCAAATCCCGGCGTGCGCAAGTAAATTTTATTTAATTAATTTGTACCGTTTGACAATGAATTAATTTTAAAATAATATATGGTATATATGCGCACGTTCCAGAGTAAAAGATACTCTCAGTATCGCCCAGGTGAAAGACCACCATTCAGAATTGAAAGGTTGCTTGAAATGGCTTTTAGCCGTGTTTGGTGACCAGATCTGTATAGCTAGGCATTTCCCCACCTTCCTCTTCCCCTCCCCAAATACCTTCAGCCTCCCAACATTCTCAAATTGGATGCCATAGTCTCACTGGCTGCAGACGGTTGGGAGGAGTTGAGACTCTTGTGCGGTATTCATGTAAAAAATATATATATCCGCACATAAAATATATTGACATTGATTGAAGTGTTCCAAGTATCTTTTGCCAACACCATATATACATAATATTATCGAAAGGCTTTTCAAAGTAGGTTTAGTATAATTCTTCTTTAGAAATATTATTGGCAGATTAGTATTCCGACAAGTCTTCCCTTCATATTTTCGGCATGCCCCTTTCTCTCCAGACTATTGACAATTTTATTTAAATTTTCATCTCAATCTGTTTAGCAGACTCCTCCATCACCTGTAGACGAGTATTCCAAGATGCCATTTCTTCTTACGGGGGTATTTGCCAGTCGCACACTCTAACCTTGATGAAATCTTGCTTTACTTTGAATTATTTACCATTCCTCATTACATAGTCAAATTATTCGAGTTTCCTGCTCCTCACAACCAAATTTCATCCCGTTATTTCTCCATGTACTTTCAAATATTCCAATGTTTGTTTTTCTTTCCTTTGCACATATTATTTTAAGCACTAATCAAACACCGAACTACCAATTTGATCTATAAAATAATCTCCCTTGAAAAACCTAAATCGTTCAAAGATGATATTTTCTGCCAAACCATATTTCCTTATTTGACCTAGATATGTATGTAAATAAAGAGAGGCCGTTAATAGATTGGGAAATATAAATCGTATATCATATCATTCGTTTGTATTTTCAGAGGTTTTCCATACAAAACGCTTTGAAGAATTATCTGAACCCACAATTCACGGAGCCTTCACAGAAAAACACGTATTGAAAATATAACTAGCGCATTACTGATACATATTTTTTTCAAAGCATTTCAGAAATAGAAAAAAATCACAAAAACGGATTCCCTGGTTTTTCTACAATAATAAAATTATTCAAATATTTTAATACTATAAAATAAAAAGACAATTTTTAACTTTATTTCACTTTAACTGTTTTACATAATAACGTTCCTAAAGGATGATACTCTCATCTTCCTGGTGATGTTGGCTTTAGATATATTAGTAACCAGTTGCAAACGGCTGATACTTTTCAATTTGCCTATTTCCTTCCCCCAATGAGGTTGCCTTAGTTGTATTACCCCAAGGGTGTTGTAACTCTTGTGAGGTACACTAATATAAATAAGAAAATCAAAAATAACCAGGGGTTTCCCCACCTTCCTCTTTCTCTTATCTCCATCTCCTTCCCCTCCTCAATACCTTCAGCCTAATAAAATACCACAATTTGGGATGTCATAGTCTCACTGGCTCCAGACAGTTAGGAGCAGCTGACTCTTAAAAAAATATTAATAATTGAATTAAAAACTGATTTGTATTCATCGCTGTATTTATATGCATAGATATCAAACATGTTTCGAAAGCGATGCTTTCTTCATCAGGAAAATATAGAATAAAAAATAATTATGTCAAGTATAGACAAATGATAAACATAGTTGACAATATTATTTTTTAGTATTCTATATATACCTGATAAAGAAAGCATAGCTTTTCAAACATTTTGATATGTTTACGAGTATATTAATAAAGTGGTGAATACAAAGTAATTTTTAGTTCGTTTTTTTTTTTTTTTTAATAATGACGCCACAAAGTGAATACCTATCTTTAGAAGACATTATAAAAAAATATTCTTTTGTAAAAATTCTGAAACAATATGTAAAATATTTTATTACTTTTTCCTCGTCTCACCCCTTTGGGAGAAAAAGACGAGCCCTTGTATTAGTGATTATAAATTCGAAATTTAATAATCAAACAAAAAAGAACAATTCCAAACAAAAAAGCTCGAAAGACCAAAAGCCCAAATTAAATTTGTAACATTTAAAACCTTGTCGCTGTGTGAATAATTTCAACTGAAGCCATATCTGCCCGTACAACGTGGAACGTAGAACAGTAGAACGTACATCCCCCGTAAACCGACTGGCGTTGATTTCCTACGGGAGGAACGGAGCTCGTTCTAGTTTCATGTAGATTTGTGTATTGTGCTCGGACCTGAAATTAATCAAGGCATAGGGCCCCGAGGCCCCGGCCTGGAAGAATGATATCAACTCCGAGCTCTGAGGAGCACATAAAATAAATCATAAAATTCACTTTTATAATTTTTCAAACATTTTTTTTGCAATTTTAAAACAATGTTCGTGTGTTAGTTTTAATCAGGTTGCTAACTACTAACTACTACTTTTGTTTGTGTTTATTTTCTATTAAAAGCGCGAATTTGATATTACGATTCTACCCTACTTAATTCACTTCCTTTTTTATGTGAGAGTAAACGCACAAGAGTCCCACCTACTCATAGTAAATGAGAGTATATCATCCCTAATTGTTATATTTTGTGAAGCTGAACGGAGTGGGGAGGGAAAGGAGATCGGTAAGGTTAAGGTTGGGAAGTACTCACTAAAAAATTGAAAGTCGTGTAATTTTCAAAATTTATTAAAAACATAACTCCACATGGGAGGCCTGAAAAAAATAATTTCCCCCAAGACCTATGTTATCTTTATGAATGCTTTATAGATGGTATTTTTAAGGAAAGGAAGGGAGGTATATTCTGGGAAGGACAAAGGTATGAGAGGTAGGAAACTGGAGTGTCCTGGAGTGACGGACGCAATTATTCATTCCTTCCAATGCTGTGCCAGGCGATGAGTGGAGAGAGTCCGGCTGGAGATGTCAAGTGGTCGCCCTCAACCGCTCTCTCCCGATACTCACCCACCGCGTAGCTGGTGGGCAGACGCATCCGCCGCCAAGACCAGGACAAACCTCACCCCATGAACCCGGGCACACCTGCTAAGACACCAAACGTAGCGAACTACTTGTCATGACCTATAG
>JAHDVE020002652.1:0-25221 GCA_022606495.2 Halesus radiatus
CAGTAACAGTCCACAATCAGTAATCTATAAATTCTTTGAAATACATGGCTTAATATAAAAAAAATAGTTTTATGTAAAATTCCAGAACCATTTTCATACATGCATACATCGACAAGGTGCCTCCAGGCGTCCCTGTCCTGCGCTGCGTCAACGTCATCCGTCCATAGTATGTCCAGCCTCTCTTCGCACAGCCTCTAGAGTTGCTTCTCCTACCTGTGTCTGGAGAGGTCACCTGGGCGTTTTCCCTCTGAAATAGCATTCAGAATTTCGACCTTCTGACATTCTTAACGCGTTCCCAAGCCACCTCAGTTGCGACGTTTCTATGAAGAGTAGCAGCAGTTCGATGTTTAACCCCTCCCGGATCATCGAGCTTCTTATTCGATCCCATTTTGAGACTCCTGCAATTCCTCTCAAAAGTCTCATTCCGGCAGCTTGAACCCCAGAACGTAGAAAGTATTTCATATAGAATTTAAATGATTACAGTTTGAGAATCATTGTCTTTTGAAACCTTACGCACTTAACTAATTACACGTATAGAATTTATAAATAAATCATTTGTGGTATTTCTTGAGTTAGCAACCTCAAAACGTGTATTTTTTTAGTGCAGACCGTTAAAAAATTAACATATTTTTGTTGTTGTTTTTCTTGCAAAATTTCCAAAAATTGATGTCTAATTCATATCTGCTGGTTTTCATTAGTAAATAAAAAGATATATTAAAAAAAAGTTCCGTACATCTATTAAGCACGTAAATAATTTGAGAGCGTATCAAAATTGAAAAATTCTGAATAATTTAAAAAGTAAACAGTATTTTTGTTTCTAGTACAAAGTTTCCAGAATGAACTTAAGTCATTTACTAATTATTGAGCGCTTATGCAAAACTCCAATTTCCTAAAATGGAACTTTTCAGAAGAGCCAAAAAATGGTACTGACTCTCACAGGCATGCCGTGATTTATTAACATGGCATTGGATAAATCTGTGTATATTTATATTTTTTAAATTAATGTTTTGTCTGTCCTCGATTTTCTCAAAAATTACTTTACCGATTTCACTGAAAATAGAACAGATTATCCTTATTAGGGTGAGGATGGTTTAGAGAGTAGTTTGAATGAAATCCAATATGTAAAACTGTTGTTATAACGTTTTAAAATTAGTATGAAAAACATTGAATCCGCCATGTTGTATTAAGGTTATCCCATAGATATACCACTCTGGTTAGCCACAGATTACATATTCAAAAGACAAAGGTTTGGTTAGGTACAATATTTTAAAAATGGAAAACACAAGTAGGTCCCACTCAAGAACTTTATTATTTTGAAATAAATTATTTGAATGTAAAAAAAATTTAAAATTAATTTCTTTGTTTAGAGATAGCCTTAGTCGTCACAAGGCATTATTTTCGCTGTTAAATCAATTACGGCACCCAAACGACAAGCAAGAATTCGCAAAATCAAAACCTTATTCCAAACGGCAAGGGTACACACCAGCTACTGATATTATAAATTCATAATTTTATTTGGCAAACGTGACTAGTGAATTTTCCTTATATTCTTTAATACGTCCTTCAAAACATCTTTTAAATTTGCAAGTGTGGAGAAGACTAATAGGTCCTCTTCCTGATTTTGTTTCCAGCCCGAAAATAGAATTATAAAAATCTGTTCCTACACTATTAAAACAAAAAAACAAACATTGACAAAATAACGCGTATTGTAGAAAAATACTATTTTTATCAATTTTCCATTCTAAATAGTATAGAAAAGGGTAGGTACATGTTTTTTATAACAAATTATTAATAATTACTTTGTTTATCACTGCTGTTAATACTTAAATATCAACATGTTTCGAAAGCGAAGCTTTCCTCATATGGATACAAAGTGTACTATAAAAATAATAAAATAGAAAAATTATAAAAATTTATAATAAGTGAGTAGAAGAAAGGAGTGTAAGGAGAATATATGACGCGAATGTATGGCAGTGAGGCATGGAACTGGCAGATGAAAGATGAAAGTAAACTGAATGCCGTAGAAATGAGATCTCTGAGGTGAATGTGTGTTAAAACTATGTATGATCAAAAAAACGTTGAGATTCGTAAAGAATGCAAGGCTGATGTAAGCGTAATGAGTAAGATTAAGAAAGGGACGCTTAGATGGTTTAGGCATGTAGAGGGAACGAAAGAAGAAACGGGCCTAAGAAGAATATAAGACGCGAATGTGAATGGAAAGAGAAGTCGGGGAAGTCCGAGAAAGACATGACATGATCGTGAGAATCAAATACTGAGGCGACGTATGAATGTCAATGAAGCAAGAAGTGTATGCCAAGATCGAGTTGTTTGGCGTTCCGTCCCCTCTGCCTACCCCTGCGGGGAAACGGCGTGATGGTTAGTTAGTTAGTTAGTTAACAATAAGTGATGAGAGTATGTTATTAATTAATTAAAGATATAAAGAAATTATTAAAATTATTTTTATATTATAAATTGCCATTATTCTTTTCTAGTATACCGTGTATCCTGATGTGGAAACCTTCGCTTTCGAAGCGTGTTGATATTTATATATTAAAAATAGTGGTGTAAGCAAAGTAATTATTATGAATTCATTCTTAGTTATAAGTCTTACTTATAAGCCATTAGTAATAAAGTTTAGCTGTAAGGTATTGGTTGTACGTCAGGTGATATGTTATTTAATTAATTTTCAAGCGCCCTTGGGGTGATTTTTCCACGAAAACAGCGCTATGGAAGTAATCCAATTATTATTATTATTAATGACACCATTAAATAATTATAAATCTATTTTCATATGAAGCGGTAACATAGTGATGTGATATTATAATTTAAAAAAATGAAACAATAACTTTGTTTACATCACTTTTATTTATACTTTTGCCGACCGGGTTTCTTCGGGGCAGTATACAACTAAACTATTAACTAAGATACACATGTGTTATAGATTGATAAAAAGAGGCGAGTGAAGGGCCAAGGGTGGGAGATCAGCAGGTACCTGCAGACCGGGAAGGGTCTGTAGTTTGTTTATTGGGAATAATTTAAGAATTGGACTTTTATTTAAATTTATTTGATTATTTATGAGTCTACTATTAATGTTTTAGGATTTCCTTATTTCTAACGCTTCTAAGTTATCTAGTCGAATGCCTGTTCCATTTTTATGCAGTAAACTAGTGCCTGTATTTTTATTGAATGTGTAGTCTGTTTCTAAGAGATGGTTGTCAAATTCGGAGAAATCATTATTTTTTAGACATCTTAAGTGCTTCGCCTGTTTTTATCAATGTATTACACATGTGTATCTTAGTTCATAGTTTAGTATTATACTGCCTTGAAGAAGCTACGGTAGTGGCGAAACCCGGTCGTCAAAAGTATATAACAAATGTGATGTAAACAAAGTTATTGTTTTATTTTTTAAATTATAAATCTATTGAAGAAAAACGTTTTGTAAAAGGGGATGTTTTTAAGACGAAAAAATAAACGGTTTTTGTCATTTTTACTTTAAAATATTAATGTTAGTCGGTTCCTTATCATCGAATTATCCCGACTGCATATGCTTCACGACAGTCCACCATTAGGTCAGCAGCGTCATCAGCCATCGGGAGGTTGAAGGAACCAAAGCGCACACCTGATACTAAGTTCGGTGATCGTGCCGCAGGAGTATCAGGACCTAAAGCCTTTTTTTTATATGAATACCCCACAAGAGTCCCAACTGCTCCCAACCATCTGGAGCCAGTGAGACTATGGCATCCCCAATTGGGGAATGTTGTGAGGCTGAAGGTATTGGGGAAGCGAAGGAGAAGAAGAAGAGGAAGGTGGGGAAATTCCTGGCTATTCAGATCTGGTCACCAAACACGGCTAAAAGCCATTTCAAGAAATGTTTCAATTCTGAATGGTGGTCTTTCACCAGGGCGATACTAAGAGTATCGCCCTGGTAAAGCCTAGAATGAACTGCCGCATGACCCAAGAATAGTCAAAGATTCCACAGAATTCAAAACTAAACTTAAAACTGATCTTCTCAGACAATCGTATCCATAAATTGAAGAAATGCGCAGGTAAATAGCTTAGCCAGGCTAGCCGGTTAGTACTTAGAGAGGAAGTAACTTTTTTCACGCACCGGTGCGCAAATGCGTCCACAGCCCGCAATACTGTAAATAACTAAATTTGCAAAAAAATGTTAATATCTGTTTTAAACTTTTAAGTTCATTTTATAAATATTCTCCGGTCCTAAAAATTATAAATATATCAAATAAATACCAACTTTTCTTGTGCCACCAATCTTCTAATAAATGTAACATCAATAGAAAAGGAGGATAAAATAGCAACTGGAAAAATATCATCTCTATACTTAAATTTTCTAATAAAACTGTGTTCATCTGAAGCGACCTGCCAGCTGCAGGTAAGTATGTTTTTCTGTATCTGTTTGTAAATAATTAGAAAGATAACATGAATGAATAATTGCACAGCGCCCTTGAGGTGATTTCTCTCAAAAACGGCGCTATATAAATCATCCTAATATTATTATTATAAATAAATGTCGTACATATTTGAATTTATATTTTAATTTGCTTTACTGTTCCACAATTAAGTTGGCGATTTAATAAGTACAGCTGCGCGGCCTGTTTCATACAAAAGTTAATTTTGGATTTGAGGCCAAAATACTCACCTAATGATCTTTTTTATCAAAAAGTATAGTTAATATCTAGTACGGATTAGAAGTAATTTATTTATTTCTGTTTTACATTATGAAATATGGGCCATTAAAGGAATTGATTTTTCGCGATTTTAGAGGCACCTTTAACAATTATTTGGCGGCTAACGGTGATTTACAAAAAAAAAGTTTTACCCCGTCTACTTTAAAATACAATTTTTTAAAATGTATTTAAAAATAACATTATGGTGGAATTTAAATTAAATTAAAAACGTCCTGTTTTCATATTATTATTTACGTAATGATATTTACATAGCAAATATGATATATATGCTTTTAAAATACAGTAAACCAGGAAATAATTCCAATAAAAAACACATGAATTTGTTGTAGACCACTTTTACATTATTAACACTCTACCGGTTTCGGAAGCACCCTTCCTTCATCAGGAGAATATTATAACTAACTTATGATATAGAATATTGACAAGACACATAAATTTTAGGTGTTGGAGTGGGGGGTAAGCAAATGGGTAGGGGTAATTGTAGAATTTCCGGGAAAAACAGAGCGGTTTATTGGAAAAATATTAAGAATGGGACTAAAAGATAAGTTAATTTGGTTATTTAAAATACTAGCATTATTATTCAGGGATTTTCTAATTTCGAGTGCTTCTAAGTTTTCCAATTTTTTGCTTTTATTGTTACGGTGAAGAATTGTAACCCCTGTGTCCTTGTTAAAAGTGTGTTTTTCTAAATTACCTCCAAAATTAAGAAAGTTGTTTTTTTTTTCATGGCATGTACTTCATAATGAAAAACAAAAATAAATAAAATACTTCTCATACGTACTAGATATTTACTAATCCTTTAATTTAAAAAATATATCATTCAGTTTGGATGGGTATTTTGTTCTCAAATTCTAAATTAAATTATGCATGAAACAGGCAGAGCAGCCGTTCCTCTAATATCGGCAGATTTTCATCAAAAAATAAATAAATATTTTTTTATTATCTGTTAAACAATCTATAGACAGGCGGATTTATTAAAATACGGAGAAAAAACGGGTTTTTAATAAATATTTATGTATAATTATGGACAGACTTAATTTTACGATGGCGTTTACCATAAAAATTCTATTAATTCATCTATCTATCATAGTCCAATTTTTTTTTATTCCGTTACTTAATTAAAACGAATGAAATCTTAAAAACTTTTTCCATTAATACTAAAATGTGATACTTATAGCGAATTAGCTGATTTGTGAATTCTTGCTTGTCGTTTGGGTGACGTATTTGATTTAACAGCGAAAGTAATGCCTTGTGACGACTATTACTATCTATAATCAAATAAACAGTCATCTGAAAATTCCGAACATTTTTTTTTTAATTTATCTAAATAGTAAAGTTCTTAAGTGGGTACCTACTTGTGTTTTCCACTTTGAAAATATTCTGCCAAAATAAACCTTCTTCTTTTGAATATGTAATCTGTGGCTAACCAGAGTGTTATATCTATGGGCTAACCTCAATGCAACATGACGGGTTCAATATTTTTCATACTAATTTTAAAACGTTATAGCAACAGTTTTTCATATTGGATTTCATTAAAACTACTCTCTAAACCTTTCAGTCACTGATAAGAATACACTGTGTTATTTTCAGCGAAACCGGTCTAGTAATTTTCGAGAAAATCGAGATGTTTAGGGCCAGTTCCAACACTTCAACATTGCGGGTTACGAATAGCCTGACGGCCTTCGTGGTTGAGTGGTTACGAACCTTGGCTATGAATTCGGAGTTCGCCGGTTCAAATCCCTGCCTTAGAAAATAAATTTTATTTTAATAATAATAATTATAATATTTATTTGAAACACACATTATTTTACAGAAATATTTAAGAAGGCTTTGACTGTCCAACTAGGAACAGATCCCGTTTTAGGACAGTCAAATTGATAAGTTTAGTTCATGTTAATATACATATACATGAAAGAATATAAAAGAATCCAGTAAATTTAAGAAAAAAAAAATAAACTTTGTTTTTTTTTTTTTAAATTGTGTGTGTGTTTTTTTTTTTAAGTATGTTGCATTTTTTAAATTAGTGTAGAATAATAATGAATTACAAATGAGATGTAAAAATTTAAAATACAAAGTATGAAAGTTTAAAGAATATAAGTTATAGGTATGATATGCATTTTTTAGTTTACGGTAGAGAAACAATAAATTACATATGAGGTGTAAAAATGTATTGTGAGAGTAAAAGTTTAAAGTATAAGCTACTAAAGTATGATATGCATTTTTAAATTAGTGTAGAGTAATAATGAATTACATATGAGATGTAAAAGTTTAAAGTATGAAGTATAAAAGTTTAAAGCATTCAAGATTAAAGTATGATAGGCATATTTTTTTTTGATTTAGTGTATAGTAGGAATGAATTACATAAGAAGGTTTTATTAAAATTGTACATACATATTAATGAGCATATGTTCGCTTTTGAACCTCCCTAAATCGAGAAGCCATTCATTCATCAGTTTACGCAGGACGTTTGTACTTTTCATTTTCCATGTATCGGGTATTATGTTGAACAATTTTGGTCCTAAGTATGAAAATTGTCATTGAGCAAGGGATGTCATGGTTTTTCATGGATGTTCATGGTTATTGGATTACTTCTTGAGTGTCTGGTGTCGTGATAGTGGTCGATGTGTAGTGGTGACGTTCTTTATGTGTGTGTAATACAATTTTCCTGATATACAGTTGTCTGACATCAAGAACTTGCATTTCTTTGAATAATTCATCACTGGGGTACCTGAAGGGTTTTTTAAGGATGACTCTTATTAGGGATTTCTGCGCTTTTGTCAGGGGATCCAAAATTGTTTTGGCACAACCGCCCCATCCTAAGGATGCATATTCAAGTAAAGAATTAAACATGGCATAATATATTGATTTTAGATCTTTTACGTTTAGAATTTTTCTAATAGTTATGAAAAGGTGAGTGAGTTTTCTGACTTTTGTGGCAATTGAGATGACGCGTTCTTCCCATCTTAGGAATTTATCAATAATGATTCCTAAATATTTTACACTATCCACGCATTCTAAGTTATTGCACGTACAAGTATTTATTTCATTGGAAAGGTAAGCAGTAATATTTAGCACATCTTTGGGTTATCCCGCTTGTGTTGCGCTGAAACGTATGTATTTAGTTTTTTTCCGTATTGAGAGTAAGGAGGTTATTATCTAACCATTGCATAACCTTGTTTATACCAATTTCTGCTTTACTATGAACTTCGTTCCAGGTTTTGCCTTCATAAATCAATACTGTATCATCAGCAAAGGTGATGATGTGATCGGCAAGGTTACTGTTACATAGGTCATTGATGTATATATTGAACAAAATAGGCCCTAGAGTACTTCCAGTAGATTTAATTCATTATTTTATATATTTGCGGTACATTGCACATTGGTAGATACTTTCAGCATCCCCCTGGTAAAATAAAAAACAACCATTCAGAACCGAAATGTTGGTTGAAATAACTTAAACCGTGTTTGGTGACCAGATCTGAGTAACCAGTTACTTACCCACCTTCCTCTCCCCTATTTATAATATATAAAAAAAACAACCTTACCATAGTATCTTAGTGTCCGTTGTTTCACATAGATGGCACTGTCCGTGAGACGGTATAGGTGCGAGACATAGACATTAGGGAACTGTCAAGGTCAACTGGACAGAATATTAACTTTTAGTACAAATGAGCTTAGCTTCCCGACTCTCCAAATCAATATTCTTCTTCAAATGGTGGAGGTCATAGTGGGATAGGTCATAGGTTATTCAATCATTCGACAGCATCGGGAGTCCCTTGGTTCAGCAAAGATGTGCCATATGGGGTGACTGATGAAGGGGGCATTCTCTACGATGTGTTCTGTTGTTTGAATGTGTCCACATTCGCAAAGTTCAGATTCCTTTGTTCCCCACTCATGGATGATATACGCACAACGGCTGTGACTGCACCGGATGCAGTTTAATGAGGTCCACGTCTTCCGAGGGAGAGAGAACCCGGGCAGTTTAATAACAAGCTGTTTGTTTTTCACTTATGAGGTCTGCCACTGAGTTCGCAACGACTCTTCAGGGGAGTATCACGATGGAAACAGTCTTTCGCCTCCAGCCCAAAAAGGTTTCCTGAACATCAGGCGGCTGGCCGGGAGATTTGCAAGGTCAAATCAAATGGCTCCAAATCAGTAATACAATAATACTGTGATTTACTTCTGTTACTATAATTATGATGTAGATAATGATGCTTGTATAATAATGAAGGACTTAGCTAGCAGAGGAATTGAACCCACTATACCGCAGAGAGAAACCAACCTTTAATGGAAGCAATCTTCCCAACAACCCCTCCATTGATACGCTTTATGCAACCCTAAGTGACCAGCTCAGGTATGGGGGCTCCATCGAAGCCAGAGTAAAGTTAGCCTCTCAGGAGCCGGACGTACTGTACAGAGCCCGCAGATACTGCAGATAGTACACAACTACTGACCCTGTACAAATCACTAGTGCGCCCCACTGTAGAATTTGGCAGCCACCGCTGGTTGGGAGTCCCAAAATATCTGAAAAAAACCCTTCACTCTGCAAAAACGGGTGGTCCGTTTGATAGATTCGCCTATCTTAACAAACGGATTGCAAACTTTGGAGCACAGACATCAGGTGGGAATGCTGTCCTTGTTCTACCGGTATTTTAAAGGAAAACGCTCTGAGGAACTAGCGTCATTGATTCCTTCGGCACCGGTGCATAGTCGGGAAACACGCCAAAAGCGTGTCACGTGAGAACGGGTTGTTTCTACTACTCGTTCTTGTGTTCAATATCCGGTTGTGGAATGATCTGCCGGCCTCTGTGTTTCCTCCCTCCAACAACATAGGTCTCTCCAAGACCCAAGTTCACTCCTTCATATCCTCTAAAAGACCCTCCACACAGCATCCCCAAAGATAAGATAGGCCTTGACGGAAATTATTTCCCCCAAGGCCTCCTGTGCGGAGTTACCATAAAAAATACACATTTCTCCACTTTGCCACTAACCAGAAAAATCATTAATCGTGCATCGTGAAGAGGCCCTTAATTCATCATTATTACGCCAGTTAAAATTTAATTATTCTTGTAAATGTTGATTAAAGTGAAACTTTTATTGGTGACCAGATACCAAGGAAAACGTGTAATAAAAAATAAATGATTATTCAGCAAATTTTCCTTGTGGCTACGTTGGGTACATTTTCCGATTTGAAACTTATGCAAGTGATGAGAAAATATGTATTAAATACATTTTTTTTAACAATTGACCGCTCAGGACTGGATATCACCGGCCGTTCTTCCCAACTCTACGAGCTGAAATTCTGCCTCAACACTGTTCAAATGCACAAATACACTCTTCCCAAAGAAATTCTCGATCAAATTTACGATCAACTTAGGATATGGATTTTTGTGGATTAAGTTCCCCCCAACAGAGGGATAGTTATAAAAAGTGTCAACAGGGTGAAAAAATGTCAGTGAAATGTCAAACGTCATTATTGGTTCGCGATGTATTTATCGCGATTCAAATATTGATTGATAGAGATTTTTTTTCTGTTTTCGAAAGTCAAAACATATTTTTTGTATGTTTTAAATGAATCTGAAGAGAACCTGACTTATTTTAATTACTGTAAGCTACGTTTTGTATTATTTTTCAAGAAAGAGGAAGGTCAAATGTCAAATTTACGTCTGTTAAAGTGGGCGGTCACTATTTTATAGTTTACAAAAGTGGGCGGGCATCTCCATAGACAATTTAGGATAAAAAATGCTTGGTTAGAGGCAAAAAGAGCGAATGCTCAAAAATGCTCGAACACTTGGCTGACGGTAACTCAGATTGATCATTCGAAAAGTTGAAAAAACGACTTTAAGAACATCTGTTAGATTAATGATTTATTTAGAAATATTCCCGCCTGACATTCAATTTCAAATAGATTCCCTGTTTTTTAATGTATTTCGAAATGAAATACTGTTTTTGAAAGCAGATGAAGAACTCTTTCAGATTAATCTTACAAACGGACATAATATGTATTATTTTACTTGGACTTTTTTTTATAAAAAAGAAATAAATTAATGACAATTACTTTGTTTAAACTACTGTTCTTAATATGTAAATATCAACATGTGTCATAAAGCAAGGAACGACTGCATTGCCTGTTTCATAAATAACTTAATTTTGGATTTGAGGCCAAAATACCCTTCCAAAGTGAATAACAGTACGGATAAGAAGTATTTTTATTTACGTTTGTTTTAAATTATGAAGCATAAGTAAGTTTTTATGGTTTAAAAATTTTCAAAGTTTCAATTTTTCAAAGCCCGACAAAATGCTCCAAACCTATGGCCGGCGGTTTTGATCAGTTTTGAGATTATAACGTCAAATGTCAAAACAAGGATGAGCTTTACCGTACATAATTTTATATTCTGTTCATGGTAAACCATAACTAAAAACAAGTAATAATATTATGTACCTTTTTAGATACTTTACCTCGAAGAATAATAATAGTACTGAGCAATAATATTATCATAATATTCGTATTGATAATTGATTTGATCATGAATACTCCAATTTCTTTCATTATTTTTTTTTTGTATTGAACAACATTCATAGAGCTTAAAGTCACCCAAATTATATTTAAATTTCGTCAAAACTAAAAAAATACAAATTATGGATGCAATAGTCTCACTGGCTCCAGACGGTTGGGAGCAGTTGGGACTCTTGCGCTGTATTCACATAAATTTAAAAAAACTGACAGTTTCAATAGTTCGCTGATAAATTCTCCGTCGATTATATAATTTTTTGCTGACATTTTGAGAATATATTTCTGGCACGAGTTTGCCGTAAAATTAAAAAATAAAACCTAGAATTTACAAGTTAGTGCAAGTCATCGATTAAAAAATATCTGCCGTCGATGAAAAAAAAGACAGCTCGCCATTTCCCAGTGGAGACAGTGGCGCGCAATGAGTTTTTTAATCAGGGTGAGGAACAGTAAGAAGGGTGAATAATTTTTTAAATTATTTTTTTAATGTGAAACCACGCATGAGTCCCGACTTCTCCCAATCGTCAAGAGCCAGTGAGACTACAACATCCCCGATGGGGATTGCTGTGAGGCTGAAGGTAGTTGGGAGGGGAGGAGAGGGGAATAGGGAGATGGAGAAATACCTAGCTATTCAGATCTGGTCACCAAACAAGGCTAAAGCCATTTCAAGCAACGTTTCGATTGTGAATTGTGGTCTTTCACCAGCGCGATACTGAGAGTATCTTCCACTCTGGAACGTGCTCAAATATGCTACGTATTATTTTTAGTGAATTAATTGTGAAATAACACAAATCTCAATACATAAAAATTAATGTTTGTCTGTGTGTCCACAATTTTCTTAAAGTCTGAAGATATTTGAGGAGGGGAAGGAGATAGAGAAGTACCTGGCTATTCAGGTCTCAATAGCTATGTACTTTCTAACCGTCCTCTTTGGGAAAAGGGGATGCCGTAGTTCCATTGGCTCCAGGCGGTTTGGAGCAGTTATATTTTAAAAACATTTATTTACTATGTATTATATTATAGCGACTACAGTTAAGTATGTCAAACCGTATAAGTATATAGTGCGTACCTATATTTATAAAATATATCCTCTTTTTTGAATTCGGACCAAATAAATTATACATTATTCGAAATTCAAACGATCGAATCAGAATTCTAAATTCAAAAACCAAAGACAAATGAAATATACAAAGGATTCTGTGTTTACTATGCGCATAGACAAGTTGACATCCCGATTAGCATAGACTAAATATTCTGACACAGATAACGGAAGAGGGAATTGAAGATTACATATCAAGGCACAATTTGACATACTTATATATGCAGGCGAATAATATAGGAACTACCGATATAACTTAAGAGGAACGGCTGCGCGGCCTGTTTCATGCAAAAATTAAATGATCTTTTTTCATCAAAAAGTATGGTAAATATCTAGTACGGATTAGTAGTAATTTATTTATTTTTGTTTTACATTATGAAATATAGGCCATTAAAGGAATTGATTTTTCGTGATTTTAGAGACACCTTTAACAATTATTTTGGGTGATTTAAATTTTTTTTTAAATATAATGAAATATAAAATAAATATTATGGTAGACAGAAATTTGCCGTACATAATTTAAAATATCGATCCGAAAAGAAGTTTTTTTTAATGTTTTTTTTCATATTTTTATTTATGTAATCAATTTTATTTATAAATACGATAAATCCGCAAATAATTTTCTAAGTTGCCTCTAAAATTATGAAAAATAAAATTCATGGCTTATCTTTCATAATTTAAAAAAATATATATTTACTTCTCATATGTACTTGATATTTACTAACCCTTTCATTAAAAAAATATATCATTCACTTTGGATGGGTATTTTGGCCTCAAATCCAATATTAAGTTATGTATGAAACAGGCAGTGCAGCCCTAAGTAGGACAAGGAACTGTTAGAGGAAGGACGAAAGTAGACTGAATGTTGTAGAAATGAAATCCCTGAGGCATATGTGTGGTAAAACCACACTGACACATACCCTGATGTATGATGGCAGTGAGGCGTGGAACTGGTAGAGGAAGGATGAAAGTAGACTGAATGCTGTAGAAATGAAATCCTTGAGGCAAATGTGTGATAAAACCACGTATGTTCGTGTGAAAAATATTGAGATTCGCAAAGAATACAAGGCCGTTGTAAACGTAATGAGTGAGCTTAAAAAAGGGACGCTTAGATGGTTTTAAAATGTAGAGCGAATTTATGACGCGAACGTAAATGGAAGAATAAGTCGAGGACGCCCTATGAAGACATGACACGATCAAATGCATCAGACAATGTATGAATATAAATGAAACAAGAAGTGTATGCCAAGATCAAGTTGTTTGGCGGTCCATCCTCTCTGCCTACCCCCGAAGTGAAACGACGTGACGGTTAACTAACCGTGATATAACCGTTAATATTATCTTCTTCAATGAATAAATATTACAATCGTAATAAGTGAATCCAACGAAATGAATAAAATAAATAATTGAAAGTCATAACGATTTAAAAAAAATATATATTTTAATAACTTTTTTAATTATTAATTATTTTTATTGAGATTTAAAAACCTCATTGAAGAAATAATATTAACATAACCTAATTGAAAGATGAAACCGGACAAAAGGACAGAAACTAAAAAGATTTCAGTCGCATCTGGGAGTCGAACCCAGGACATCTGCCTATCCGTGGCAACGCTCAACCGACTTAGCTAATGAGACCAGTTCAATTTATGTCATCTTCATCGATATCGTAGCTCAAATTCAAGATTTGTGAATATTATTTTGCATTTTTAATCTGAGAATTTTTGAAATCTTTTTAGTTTCTGTTCTTTTGTCCGTTTTCATCTTTCATTTAGGTTATGTTGATATTATTTTCTTCAATGATTAAATATTTTAATAACCTTATAATTTGTTTTAAATAATTTGAATTTGGCGGCTATTGGAAATGTGTGATACTTTTACAATATTAAAATAAGCCTACATAAATTTACTTTACGCAATTTATTGAAACTGGCTTGAATTTGCTATTTAATGTAATTACATAATAAAAGTATGAATATCTAATGTTATGCACAAAAATGGCATTAAATTAATATCGACAGCGAACTTTGAACTCATAAAATCAATACGTTTATGTTTACGTTATTATATCTATAAAATTTGAATTATTTTATGCTATTACAGTTTTCTTGCTTACAGCTACCTCCAATATACAGGGTGTCCCATAAGCCATAGATCAAACAAAGTAGAATGAAAGCGTACGTTATTTGAAATCAAAATTACGAGAAAAACGACAGTACATATTTTTTTTTATATGGACCAATGTCCAATTACACAAAATACATAACACGAAATAAAATAAACAAGACCTACATTTTATTTTATTTAAATCAAATTTAATAATGTTGTTATTAAGTTCTGCAAGTATTTTAAATTTTTATTACTGTGACAGCTGTTTCGGAGTTTAAGGCCATTTTCAAACCGTGATTATATTATTATTTTTTTTTTATATGAATACCGCACAAAGGTCCCAACTGCTCCCAACCGTCTGGAGCCAGTGAGACTATGGCATTCCCAATTTGGGTATGTAGTGAGGCTGAAGGTATTGGGGAGGGGAAGGAGAAGGGGAAGAGGTAGGTGGGGAAATACCTGGCTAATCAGATCTGGTCACCAAACACGGCTAAAAGCCATTTCAAGCAACGTTTCAATTCTGAATGGTGGTCTTTCACCAGGGCGATACTGAGAGTATCTTCCACTCTAGATAATTATATATTCACCGCTTCTTAGTATTATTTAGTTATCAAAACAATACAACACATTTAAATAAATCAATTGAGAAAACATTATCAGTTAAATACGAGGAAACACATCATAAATGTGAAAACCTCACGGAATTCAGAATTTTAATTGTTTTCTAACTAAATCCGTTTTACCGATAATAAATCACTACTCTTCCAAATGGAAAAGGAGTGGGAATAAATAAAACCATATAAACAAGTAACAATGTGGATTAACCACACTTTGAAAATGACATTAAACGCTGAAACAGCTGTCACAATAAAAAAAAATACTGCAGAAATTAATAATAACATTATTAAATTTGAATTACATTGAAATAAAAAATAAAAATAATAAATGGAGTTCTACGAATTAAACACAAAAACAATCAATAAGAGCTACATAGTACAAGAATGAAGCAATGACAAAAATAGGTCTAAAACATACATTTGAGAAAACATTCAAGTCATAGCCTGAACAAAGTTTTAGTGGAGTCCATGATTTTAGACATTCTAAATAAAAATATTCAAGGCCCTGGCTTGAGTTAACAAACAACCGCATTCTGGACAGTGAAGAATGTTACCCATAATTAGTAGATAATTTATTGAGGAAAGGCAATTTAATATTTTAACCACTGCTCGACGATGCTTTGTGTAACAACAGAGAACAAAACAAATTCTCCAAAATATAGCAATGCGAATGATACTAAAGCGGAATAGATGTTCAAAAGTAGCTAAAATGTTAGAGGAATTAAATAGATAACAATGAAACAAATGCTGACATTGAACGCAATGATTTTTTTACGTAAAATAAACAAAACAATTCGTTACCAAAATATTTTTCTAACAATAATGTTTACACCACGGACACTCACAGACATAATACAAGGAATCATTATATTATACTTGGAATCATTATAAAGATAGCTGTCAATAATATGGGATAAAAAAGGAGCATAATATTAACAAATCTTGAATTTGAGATATGGTATCGATGAATATGACATAAATTGAACTGACCTCATTAACTAAGTTGGTTAAGCGGTTGCCCCGGATAGGCAGAGGTCCTGGGTTCGAGTCCCAGATGCGACTGAAATCTTTTTATTTTCTGTCGTTTTTTGTCCGTTTTCGTGTTTCATTTAGGTTATGTTAATATTATTTTCTGCAATGATTTAAAACAAGGTCACTTAATGAAATCAGACTACCGAAAAAGAACAAAGCCAATACGCAAAACAGTATATTTTATAAAGGGATGAAATGCTATAATGCTCTGCGGTTCCCAATCAGAATTAATTTATTTATTTATTACATGTATACGAACATTTGTTATCGGCCGACGTATCGCCCATCTCACTGGGTGTGAAACGCCTGTGTATAGGGGTGGTTGTTCAGCTGGGATATTTAGATGACAAATAGATTCAAAAGTATTCTAATTTAAAGGTATAGAAGAATTTACAAGTTGACAGGTTTATTGGAGGTGATCAATGATCTTACTTTTAAACGATTTTGCGTATTTCTGATGTCACTGGGTAGGGAATTGAAAACCTTTAGAAGAACGGCTGCGCTGCCTGTTTCATACATAACTTAATTTTGTATTCGAGGCCAAAATACACATCCAAACGGAATGACATATTTTGTTTAATTAAAGGTTCGGTAAATATCTAGCACGTATGAGAAGTATTTTATCAGTTATTAATTGATAAACTAAAGTTTTTAAGACAAGATTTTTGTGCATAGCGCAAAGGGCAACAATTATTTTTATAAACAATAATTATAAGCCTGAAACACTCATCCAAATTGAAAAAACCTTCCGAGCAAAGATAAATGTCGCCGGCAGGACTCGAACCCACACCCTTCTAATATCCGGTCAGATGCTCTACCATTGAGCTACGTCGGCTTATCGCAAACCCGCCAAGTTAATCAATATATACTAGTGTTTCATTCAATAATTACGGTTTTTTTAATTATATTTCACCTGTAAACAACTAACTTTATTTGTATGAGGATGGCTTGTAACGGCTAAATCCCTCACTAGGTGGCGTCGAGACAAATTATTATTACTTAAAATTATGTCTTCATTTTATTGGTGAAAAATGTTTGACTTGTCAAATATTTATTAATTGATAAACTAAAGTTTTTAAGACAAGATTTTTGTGCATAGCGCAAAGGGTAACAATTATTTTTATAAACAATAATTATTAGCCTGAAACACTCATCCAAATTGAAAAAACCTTCCGAGAAAAGATAAATATCGCCGACAGGACTCGAACCTGCACCCTTCTGATTGCCGGTCAGAAGTCCTGTCGGCGACATTTATCTTTTCTCGGAAGGTTTTTTCAATTTGGATGAGTGTTTCAGGCTAATAATTATTGTTTATAAAAAAAAAATATTTTATCATTGCTAAAGTTGCCTGTGAAATGGCGATGATTCGATTTTTTTAATGACCTTTATTTTGTGAGTTCAAAAAAAATAGACTTTTAATCCTTCTTCTATATATTTGTTATATATTTTAGTGAAAAAAAGATCATTGGGTTTAGGTGAGTATTTTGGCCTCAAATCCAAAATTAAGTTTTGTATGAAACAGGGCGCGAAGCCGTTCCTCTTAAGAATTGGATCGCAACACATTTTGTTATTTCATTTGCAAATAAATTCTCCCCACTTCGTTTGATCCATGACTTACGGGACACCCTGTATTGCAAATACATATTCAACATAATAATATTCGATTACGTTGTTAATTAAGTCGATTTTTTCGTAAAATTAGAATTACTAGCGTCCTGCCATTGCGCCCAATGGAGGTGATTAAATTTTATTATTTTTCCCAATATATAATTTAACTAAATTAACAACCATCACGCCGTTTCAAGGTTAGGCAGAGAGGACGGACCGCCAAACAACTCGCTCTTGGCACACATTCCTTGCTTCATTCACATTCATATATCGTCTCATATTTACTCTTCTGTTATTCTGACATGGCACTCAAGTATTTGATTCTGTGGTACAAAATTATATTTCAGCACATTAATAACCCTATATATAATACAAATAGACTAGAGCACACTCACAATACTCGTATTAATTTTAATGAAGGATTAATGGTTCCTAAACATACAAACAAATATGGAGAAAGAACTTTAGATCACATAATTCCTAGTTGTTTAAATACGTTACCCGCTGAAATAAAAAAAAAACTGTATTAATACTAAACAATTAATAAACATATTGAAAACTTGGGTAGCTGAAAGAAGCTATTTGTATTAGATAATAAGGAAATATTATTTTATGTATGATTTATTGCTGTCGTTTATGTTTTCATTTTATTAATTTTTTTAATAAATTTTTGTAGATATATTTTTGAGTAAAATTCTTGAGAAATATTTGTGTTTTAAGCTTGTTACACTTGTTTTATATGTTTTTATTTTATATATACAAACATGTATATATTTTGTAACCTTGTCTGTAAAGTTTAAGTTTTAAATAACAAGCTCCCGTTAGACAAACTACAAAAAAGTAGTTTATCGGGACTTTTTCCATTGTATTTTTTCTTTTGTAAAATGTAAATAAACTTGATCGTGCCATGTCTTCCTCGGGCGTCCCGGGTTCTTCTTCCATTTATATTGAGCGTCGTATATCACGCGCAAACCATATAAGCGTCCCTTTCTTAATCTTACGCATTACGCTTACATCGGTCTTGCATTCTTTGCGAATCTCAACATTTTTTATGCATTTCTCATACATAGCTTCATCCTTCCTCTGCCAGTTCCATGCCTCACTGCCATACATCCGGGTTGGTATCAGCACTCCATTGTGGACTGCTAGCTTCGCTTCCTTGGACAACTTTTTGTTAGCGCCAACCGCATCCAGTCCTACATTAATGGAGTTTCCTGCATTCACCCTTCTTTCAATATCCCTATCAGCCTTTCCATCTCTCGTAAACACACTTCCCAAATACACAAACTCATCGACCTGCTCCCAGTATTCATCATTCACAACTATATCGCACACTGTTATCGTACTCTCTCTTTCAAACACAATTCATTCTAGATACGAGGGACTGTAGATCTTCCATACTGTTATCAATCAGCACCGCATCATCAGCATACAACGGCAACATAATTTCGGATTATTCATTTTCGCGCCCTAGCCCACCTCTTTCAATTCTTGTATGTATAGATTGAATAACCACGGTGACATTACGCAGCCTTGCTTAACACCTGTTGTGATGTCAAACCACCCGTAAAATCACCGAAACGGATAATAAAAAGGTATCAGTCGCATCTGGGAACCTAACCCAGGACCTGTATCTATCCGGGACAACCGCTTTACCGACTAAGCTAATGAGACCAGTTCAATTTACGCCATCTACACCGATATCATACTTCAAGTTCAAGATTTGTTAATATTATCCTCCATTTTAAATCCCGTATTATTGGCTGCTATCCTTATGATGATTACAAAGTTCTTCCTGAACACATTGCCATCGGAATAGAGTCTCGGATATACCTACCCGATTTATCCAAACTTTACAAGTGGGTTCGAGCCACAGATGCGACTGATACCTTTTTATTTTCTGTTGTTTTTTCGGATTCGTGTTTCATTTGGGATGTGTTAATATTATCTTCTTCAATAATTAACATATTTAACAAAGTTTCTTGAAGGACTCGAGCTGTAAACTTCCAATAACAATTTATTCCATTTCATATTCCGTGTGTACATCCGCCAACAAACAATTCAACTCAATATTTAAAAGCAGCATGCGCTAAAATATTTATTTTTTGTAAAATATTAGAATTAGCCCCTTTTGTGAGCGCGAATCACTTAGGTAAAAAGTTGCCTAAGGAAAATGTCTTGAATCGGGCCCCTGGTTCTGCAGAAACTAATTAGTAATTTGTGGTACTTGGCTTGTTGTCGGTGTCGTCACCAAATTATTTCTTAGCTTATATTTCTATCCCTCCATTACCATTACCTTAGTGAGCGGTCTTAAATATAAGGTTGCCATCGGCAAGTGCCGCTCGCACATAAAACACAGTTTTAATTATTTGAAATAAAAATAAATAATAGCCCTAGAGTAGCAACAGACAGCCCGCTCACTGGGTAGAGAAGAATATCTCCACATTTATGCACCTCTAACCGCAGTTGACACAGAAAGAGGGAAAAATGTTCCCTGGGACTGTACAAAAAAATGACAATTGCTTAGATTTCCGCATGAGACTACATGGTGGGAATGATGTCCTTGTTCTATCGGTATTTCAATAGAAGACGCTCTGAGGAACTAGCGTCATTGCTCCCTTAGACACCGGTGCAAACATGGAAACACGCCAAACGCGCTCTCAACATTTGTACATCGTTGATATCTGCCACGTGAAAACAGGTCGTTTCTACGACTCGTTCTTGTTGCCTGCCTCGTTGTAAGATGGTTTCTGCAAAACCCACATTCGCTCCTTCGTCTCCTCAAAAAGGTCATCCACACAGCATCCTCAAAGATGACAGAGGCCCTGAGGAAAATAATTTTTCTCGGGGCCTCCTTTGCGAGAGTTAATGTAAAAAAATTCAAAAAAAAGCTATGCGCGTAGTAGGAAACAATTTTGAACACGTTCCAAGTTGGGCACATATATTACAAATTCCATACTTATTAGGGGACGTTAGTAAATTAAAAAATAAATCATTCAATTACTAATGAATGACATCACAAATTACATAGCAGAATAACAGCATCATTTGGGCAAAGGAGTTTTACTTGTAAAGCTCCCTTGTTATATAATAGGCTCAGTGACAATGTTAAAACTATAGATATGGTAAACTTATTTTAAAAAATTGTCAAAAAGTCTATGCTAGCTGAGAGTGGTGATTTCGCTTCATCCATGTTAAATCTTATATTGTAATCAATGTTGAAACCTTAATATATATATTTTTTATCCACTATTATTATTTTCTTATTACTATTTATCGTTTCACTAAAATTGTAAAGCATCTCATCTTATCTCAACACAGGACTGTTCTAGTGAGACGAGACTCTAATGTTTTAGTTTTATTTTTAAACTTAAGAATAATAAAATAATATTGCCCAAAGCAATATCTAGCGGTAACATTTTGACTTGGAGGAAATATTACGTAAAATCCATTTTGACACCAGCCCGGGTCGGGAATTTTTTTAAAAAACGCTGCTATCATTCGCACGCTGACTTTACGGAATAACGAATCCTTATGCATTAAAATGGTCTCAAAATAGACGCGTAAGCAAGAATAAATTGACGGTTTGTAATAGTTTTGCATACTGGCACCGCATCTACGAGAATTATATTAGTGATAAATTCCACACACTCGCAAAAAGGACATTAACGCATTTGATGTTCGAATAGTAAATACTAATACTTTGCGGTGCAATGCGAGTTGTCTGCATAAATTATGGGAATTATTTATTGGTAAATCACTGAAAAGGACCTCACCCCTCAGCCTGCTAAACTTGGCTTCTTCCCTTCACGATTATTTTCTCTGTGATTTTAAATGCGTTTGAAATTATTGAGTCATTATGAATATCGAAAAGAAGCCTAGAGTGCTTTTGTCACATTGATTATTATTGAGTCGTCCAGAGTGTATTTGTGAAAAAAAAATTGTTTCTTGTGAAATTAACTTCGAAATAATTTTTTAATATTTATTTTAAGGTTATGGTGTGATTAAAAATTAAAACAGTAAAAATTAGAATATAAAACCTGAAGGTAAAGTTGAAAACGGGACATTTTAGCGTTGTGAAGCTCTCCTCGGACAACGTGACAGAGTAACGAATAACGGGACGATTTCATAGATTCGTCATCTCTGATTGTTAAGCGACCTTAGGCGGCCACGGTAAACAATTATTGATATAAAATGTTCAGCCGGTAGACAAAAGCCCGCTTAATTTAGAGCGGCCTCTTGGGCGACAGAGAAACTTCGGTTAACTGTCAATATACGTAAATTTTTTTTCACAATATTGATCGTTATGCAAACATACTGGCTTATTAATGAACAGAGGTAGACTAACGTAGTTCGTAGAATTAAAAAACGACTTATACGCTATCGATCTTTTAATCATTAGAGTGCGGGCCAGCGCCATTAAATTGGGACGCAGAGCTATAGCAATGCAATTTTCACTGTGATTTTTGGCATCCCCGGGAGAGCACGTATTCAATTTGAGCGTGGTATGTTGCAGTTGGCGCGTGTCTTGAAAACTGTATTTATTGTTTATACTGTTAAAATAAATACACCCTAAAGTAAATCGATATTTTTCAACATATTGGAAGTTAGTTCTATTGCGGATGATCGTAATGTATCAAATGACAGCGGCACTACGGACGACGAGACCTTTGTTCCCATAAATGAAGACGGTGACGATGGAAGTGACATTATTGTGCATCGCAATAAAAGATTGCGAATAGAAAATGACTCTTCGGATTCATTTTTAAAAAACACAATTGTGGAGTGTAAAATCTTATATTTTTGTATTTTTTTATATTTTTTATAGTTGTAAATGTTTAGCTTTTTTTAAAATTAGATATTTAATATTCGTTTATTTAGAAGCTCCATCCCAGAGGCGACTTCCAAATTCAACTGTTGGACGTACTTGAAATTTGCATAGAGTTAGCAGTTGGTCACTACTATTCTTGGAAGCTAGATTTATTCGGACTTCTATACAGCCCGGATTCTTGAGCTGGAAAGCTTATTTTTGTAATGACTTACTTGTTTTTGGCAAAATTATGTTTTTGTAAATTGTACCGTCTTACCAAATAATTTGTACGTATATTTATAAAAAAAATACGAATCTATCACATCTAGTTACCGCAGAATAGCTACTTGTATTCAGAGAAACAATTGTTGTCGTTGCAGATCGGATACGCCGGCGATTAACGGATACACATTTAGCGTATCCGATTGACAATTTCGACTAATAATTGGTTAATAATTTCTTTATTTTTTTACAGAAAACAACACCATGACCGAGGAAGGGAATCCGAACGTTACTTGCATTCAAAAATGCATTGACAATTTCTTGGAGCTTCCCTCTTGTTCCGTGTTGACTGGAGGGGAGGAGCGTGATTCCATCTGGTCCAAGTTGTCCTCAGGTCAACTGTTGACCTTCAAGAGGCTGGTTGACTTAATGGTGACCTGCGTTGTCCTGATCTGCAGCGCGCTGTCCACAATTGCGCAGTTTCTAGGACTGGATGTATTCAGTCTGTTTCTGATCATTGCGGCAGTTGCGTATTTATACAAAAAAGTTTATCTCCCATTCGACTATGTTCAGGTAATAAAAAAACATATCTTGTTTTTAGAATACTTAATTTTATTATTTCGCTACCGGTTTCGACACATCCGTGTCATTCACTAGCTTTCTTAAAACTAACTTAAATTAAACATGTACACAAATAATTAGACATTATTAAGTGAGGGCAGTGAGAGTAGTGACTTTGGGAGCGGTGGGAGGAGTGAAAATAACAAGGGAACATGGTTAGCAAAGGTGATTTACAGGGTGCTATTATTTTGTTTACCAAATTTATTTTTTATTTTTTATTTTTTTTAATGTTTCTAAGACGCACAATTTAAATTTTTTATTTTTATTTATTTATTGAAGCTACCACCTGCCTACAAATTGTTACATGGTTAATGCTCAAGAAATAAAAAAAATAAAAATCGTATATTTAAAATTCATATTATAACAATAATCTATTCTAAGAAACAATCTATGCTTTTGACGGCCTCCCGGGATAAGGCTCTCGACTCCGAATCCGGAGGTCGCGGGTTGATATCCCGGCGTGCGCAAGTATTATTTAATTAATTTGTGCTGTTCCACAATTAATTCATTTAAAAATAATATGTAGTATATTTGCGCACGTTCCAGGGGGGAAGATGCTTTCGGAACATATAATAGTATCGCCCTGGTGAAAGACCACCTTTCACAATTGGAACGTTGCTTGAAATGGCTTTTGGCCGTGTTTGGTGACCAGATCTGAATCGCCAGGTATTTCCCCGCCTTCCTCTTCCCCTTCTCCTTCCCCTCCCAATACCTTCAGCCTCACAACATACCCCAATTGGGAATGCCATAGTCTCACTGACTCCAGACGGTTGAAAGCAGTTGGGACTCTTGTGGGGTATGCATATAAATTCTACGAATCGTAAAAGCGACCCATTCTCATGTGACAAATGTCAACCGTGTGCAGATGTTGGGCGTGCGTTTGGCGTGTTTCCCGACTATGCACCTCTGCCGTAGGGATCAATGACGCTAGTTCCTCAGAGCACCTTCAATTAAAATACCGATAGAACAAGGACAGCATTCCCACCTGACATCTGTGCTGCAAAGATTGCAATACGTTTTTTATGTAACTCTTTCTATCTATTTTCTACGTACTTCGTATGTATTCTAATCCTTCTTTTTTTAATGCTCAACTGGCTATGAACTCGTTCCAGGATTTGGACCTGCCCGGGATGGCTGCCCAGAGGAAGGACATGGTGAATCTGACCAGGACCCTGAGGAAGATAGGAAAGAAGCTCCCGCCCGCCTTCCCCAACGGCTGGTACGGGGTGGTCGAATCTTCAGAGCTAAGGGAGGGGGACGTCAAGGAGGTGCACGCCTTCGGTGAGCATCAACCATCAACTACTCTTCTTCTTTTTCTATTCTTTTACACCTTCATCTTCTCATTCTACTTTAACTTTTTACGTAAAATGATTGGATTTTTTTTAAATTAAAAAGTATACAATACATGATGCATTGTATTCCCAAGAGTTAAGAAACTCATTGTGGGATCACATGCAGAACCTGCAGTACAGTTTTTAGAAACAAACATAATTAATATTTAAAATACATAATTAACATTCACAGTATATTAACAACATTTACAACACATAACTTGCATTTGTAATAAAGACATATCACTGTTACATTTAATATAAGTTTACAGAGACACTTATTATAAAGACACACATCACTGGTACACTATATTGTTATACTTATTACAGAGACAGATCACACCATTAATCCTTAAGGTATTCTTTCACATAATAGAGATAAAGTATCTTACTTTGAGACCTTTCACATTGGCTTGCATTTTTAATACCGTTGGGTGATTTATTGTATTCTGTGAAAGCTATACTTGTATATTCTAAAGAATTTACTGCATATTTTGTTGAGTGTATTTTTGGCATATATAGTTTGGTGTGGTTTCTTGTGTTGTGTTGGTGTAC
>JAHDVE020002653.1:0-30368 GCA_022606495.2 Halesus radiatus
ACGTCTGTGCTCCAAAGATTGCAACCCATTTGTTAAGATAGGCGAATCTATCAAACGGACCGCCCTTTTCTGCACAGAGTCAAGGTTTTTTTTCAAATATTTTGGGACTCCTGACCAGAGGTGGCTGCCAAATTCTACAATGGGGCGCACTTGCGATTTATACAGGGTCAGCAGTTGTGTACTATTAAAGTATCTGCGGGCTCTGTACAATACGCCCAGCTTCTGAGAGGCTAACTTTACTCGGGTTTCGATGGAGCCCCCATACCTGAGCTGATCACTTAAGGTTACACCAAGCATATCAATGGAGGGCTTGTTGGGAAGATTGCTTCCATTAAAGGAGACTTAATTGTACAGAAGTTAAAATTTAGCGACGGCAGGTTTTTTTAAATAATTATGTTTTTAAAGCCCGTTTAATTTCAGTCAATTTCTGGATATTGGTAATTGCTGGGGGGAGTTTATTCCGTGTGATAGACCACAATTCAGAATCCAAGCGTTGCTTGAAATGGCTTTACCTTGTTTACTGATTTGGTGTTCACTGCTTTATGACCAAAGATAAGCTGCATGTGTTTGAGTATGAACTTTGCATTGAATATTTGAAAAGACATATTTTCTTATACTTGTCACAAGTTCCTTTCCAAATTCATCGAAAAAAAAAGAAATATTTGCTAACATTTTCTTTGACTTTCTTTGTTAGGTTCTCTTGGGATAGGCACAGTTTTTCATCTTTTATACAGTGCACGTTACTGCCTTTCTTCTCTTCACTTTATGCATATTTTTTCCCCAAAATTAGAGATTCCATAGTCACGCTGGCTCCACGTAGTTGGGACCCTATGTGATCATTTTTTTATTTATTTTTATTTTATTTTATTTTCTCCTTATATATATTTTTTATCATGTAATTATACGTCATCCGAAATATAAAATCACGTTATTTTTTTTTCATAATGTCATCATGTAGATATACATTATATAGATATAAATTAAAAACCTTTCCCTTTATAACTTCTCCGTGTCATGTATTATTATACATACATATATATCATAAATATGTTACACTTATATACATACTATGTATAATGTCCTTTTTTGTTAACTTAAAACCTTTTATTTCTTTCTGTACACAAAATCATTTAAATGTTAAAATATGTAAAAGCCCATTGGGCGTTAAAAAATAATACATAAATAATGCATTTATGATACCCGTTACAAAACAACATTACTTTTTTAAGTGTTTACATAGACTGGGGTACCTTGGTGGTTACAAGACAAAACAAACAGCATAATCATAATTATATTTTAAATAATAAATTTAAATAAACTCTTACCTCGGTGATATATCGCATCCCTGTTGCATGAACGCTCCCAGAGAAAACCACAGAGAATTTAGGATGCTGAAGTCGTTGGCCATTGTGTTCTGAAATTTTCAAATTACACCCAAGGTTTAGTGCGACAATTAAAATTATTAAACTGGCCGTGGCTATTGTTGGGTCCGATCGCTTAGAATTTATCAAAAGGAATAGTTCGGCTTTTGGAAATTAATAAGGATAAACCTTCCTTCATTATTATTTTGATTGGTATTTATCGTCCCCCTCTCTGCCCGAGGAATACAAATGGGGATAAGACTCATGATTATGCGCACATAAATAACAAATCGTCGCTATACTAAAAAAACTGAATATTTGACCAACGATAAATTATACGAGGGGAAATTATTATCAGAATTAGAGTTAAAACATCTTTTTTTCCTCACAAAATTGATCATATTTGTCGTAATAAAAACGGCATTCGTCTATTAAAACAATACATGATTTTAGAAATGATTGAAAATGAAAAAAAATGGTATCACACTTAAAACCAAAAATATTTAACTAACCTATACATTTTTATACTTGTTGCTGTGTAATTTTTGAATTAATTAAGTAATTTAAGTCATTTTTGTTCCAGATGGGGAACAAGTAACTAGATAGCAGTAGAGTCCCAAAGGGAACAAAAATACTCTACTGCTATCTAGTAACTTGCTCCCCATCGGGAACAAAAAGGACTAGAAAGGTTATAATGTGCTAATAATTTGATAGAAAATAAACAAAAAAATCAATATCGACGTGATAAAAGAAGATATTTATGGGAATATTTACCCAAACTTTTTTTATTTATTCTTATCAATATATAACATTCTTACGTGACATTTAAATTATTAGTGATTTTGCTTAAAAAGTAGCAGTAATTTATTTTTTAAATACCTTCCAATGGTACAAACAACTAGTTTTATTTATCTGACTCAACAAAGGTGTTATGAAAATAGATACATAGTAAACAGAATAAAAGCAAATCACCCATTTAGAGAGATTCTATTGAAAGGGATTCTCGCATAAACACAAAAAAAATGTCTGTTAGTTACTGGTCTAAGAAATTTCTGACACCTTTGAATCACAAGAGATTACCGAAATGAACATGAAAGTATTTTTTTTAAATGCCTACGCAGCTCCACGATTACTCATCTGGTAAGCCGTTAGACGCGAGGTTTTTCTTTTAAATGAAAATTGATTGATTGTGAAAGATGGTGACCGGACAAATTAACAGACGTATAAATCGACAAACTTTTTAATCGTGATTTCATCAATAGGAAAACAAAATGTTGCCTTAAAATCTAATCTAACTTAACTCAAAATAAAAATTTAAATTCGAAATAAAATAATAAAATTGAAAAAAAAGTGAACTATGTTAGGTGAGATTAGGTTTTTAGGGTTTTTTTTTTTCATCACTTTAAGAAGTGTACGTGTGATGAATTATAATGAAACTGTGAAAGATATTAGTATCAAAAATGGTTTGCACTTCCCTCAAAAAGCACAAGATGTCAATCAAACATGGAAACCATCAGAAGTGAGGGAGTAGATTGATAAATATGTAAAATTGAAATGCTATCACCAAACAATGTTCGGTACTTTCAACTACAAGCATTCCAACAATCGATTGAAATTAAACACAGCCGTAGTTGTCAGTCAGTTTAGCGTCTTGAGCTCTTTGAGGGACCCTTAATGGAGGAACACAGCCGAACGGCTAATCAAGTCCGTCTTGAGAGTTGGCAGTTCAAGTAAAGGACGTTGGTTGGTATCAGACAGTAGCTAGAGTAATGGACTTTGGCTGGTATCAGGTAGTTGGAGAAGAGTACGTTAACTGGTATAATTTGGTAAATCGAGTAAAGGAATGTTAAAGAATGGAATTAGCTGGTGGTCCGAGTAAGGGGCGCTGACTAGTATCAGATATACATGGTAGATGGGTGGTTGGGGCCTAATTAAGTGGATATTAATGGAGTAGACCTGGTGAGGAGCCACTGGTGAGATCTGGTCGTGGTGCTGGCCGTCGGTGGTCTGGATCATGCGCCATTCGTAGGGCGAGAAGCGCGACACCATAAACAGAACGATGCTGACGCCGACGTAGCTGAAGATCACGCAGACCTAAGTGAAGAAAATCATCATTACAAGGAAAATGACCCACGCTATTATGACGGGTTGTTTGTTATACACATGTATTTTAAAAACCTACATTTTATTGTTCTGTGTTCTGAGTTAAAATTCATTTGAGTTGTACAAATATGCTAGTATTTCCCGTGACAGAAGTTAGTCCGTACTTAATATGAGATATTTTTTCGGTTGTTTCTGTGTAACGAGGACTTCTTTATTTTTTTTCTTCAAAATATTACTATTCACTTTATGGCGTCAATATTAAAAATTATTCAAAAATTACTTTGTAAACACCACTTTTTTAATGTATAAATATCAACATGTTTTAAAAGCGAAGCTTTTCTCATCAGGACATGTAGAATACTAAAAAATAATAACGTCAAGTATAGACGAATGATAAACATAGAACTCAATAATGTAAGAATAGACAAATTATAAACATATTCAAAAATTGATGAAAGTAGGTAATAATTAATTCATACATTATTTGTGTTTTATGTTTATCATTTATCTGTACTTGTAATTATTCTTTTTTAGTATTTTGTATATTACTGATGACGAAAGCTTCGCTTTCGAAACTTGTTGATATGTGTTCATTAATAAAGTGGTGATTACAAAGTAATTTTGAATTAATTTATTAATTACAGATTCGTTTATTTAAAAAAATAGAGTCCTTGACGTGCACCCTGAAGGAGTGACCATAAGTTACTTCTAGCGGGTTTCCCACCCTGGTATATGTAAAGTGGTGATGAAAAATCTCAAATATACATATGTGTAGGTCAGCGCAGAAGTTTCGTAAGCCCAAAAATACAATTGATTAGCTGTTCAACCTCGTGCACCCATTAAAATCACTTGTTTATAAATGTGATTCCGTCGGGCCCATTCCTGCCATACACTAAAGTGTCTCTTGAACAAAGTCTATTGCGATCTGCACCGAGAAATAATTTTCTCCCGGCGCTTTATAATAATTCATAAACTTGACTGCTGTTAGTAGAAACTGGGCCCGTCGCCAGATCCAAGTAATCTTTTGTGATTTATGCTCCCTGGAAGCCATTATGGTTTAACTTTAATGATTGATGTAAATGTATTCTTCACCGTCTTGAATGGGTACATGTGCGTATGTATTATAATGGTATGCAGTACCTATAGGCCTACTCATGCGAATGTATAAGGGTACCTACCCTTCTTGATTCGTCTATTTAACCTAGTATAAGCTGTGCTAGCCTTAGCACAGCCTGCTTCTATAATGATTATTTTGCTTATTCATACTATTGTATAATAAAGATCTCCACTGAAAAATATATTCATATAGATCAGCAAACGCCGATTCTGAATATACGACTTTCATAATATGTAATTAATTATACGTAAAATTTATAAATCGTTATTTAAAAGTGAATAAAAAATAATCCCATCGACACACCTTGTTATATTTGTACAATTGAATTTGGAACATCTGGCGCCACGGGTGTATTCTGTTTTCGGATTGGTATGGAATTTTTTTCTTCTATTTGTATTGTATTTTAAATGTGTATTTTTTTTAGTTTTGGCGAATTTAAACATAATTTGGGTGACTTTAAGCTCTATAATTTCTGTTCAATATAAAAAAAACTATTATCAGTGAAATAAATTAGAGTATTCATGAGCAAACCAATTATCAATACAGATATTATGATAATATTAATGCTCAATACTATTATCATTCTTTGAGTTGAAGTTTCTAAAAAGGGACATAATTTTCTTATTTATGTTTAGTTATGGTTTACTATGAATAAAATATAAAATTATATAAGGTGAAGCTTCTTCTTGTTTTGACATTCGACATTTGTTATTTGACATTCTAACCTCAAATCTGATCAAAACCGACCGGCCATGGATTTGGAGCGTTTAGGCAGGCTTTGAAAAATTGAAAATTATTTTAAGTATGAAAAATAACTTTAGAAATGAAGCGAAATATACTGATATTTAAATTTTGACAAAAAAATGGACTGGAGTTCCTTATTGCACGAGTTACTAACTAGTGAACTTTTACATATTGTTAAAGAAACCTCCCGTAGCTTAATCAGTAATGAGGTTTTCAGTGGATTTCAAAATAACATTCTCAAAATGGGATAGTTATAATCTACAGCTTGGCATTTATTTCTTGACATCTACAAAATGTCATTGCTATGGTAACACCAAACGACTGACTTTATGTTTGGAATGTGTTCTTCACATTGACAGCTTGATCAAAGAAACACGATATATCATTAAAAATAATTTTTTCAAGATAATAATTTTTTTTTTGATCTGTGAAGTTTATTTTCATTGTTTTTATTTTGTTTAATATTTAATATCTAATACATGGTTATTTCGATACATACTATTTCAGAAATACGAAAAAATCGCCTTTTCGTGTTATTATCTTCCTTACCAAGCGTACAGTAATAATGTAAAGTTTAAACATAAAAAAATATATTTTGGAATATGATGTAGAATCATCTCATTTTGGAAAGTACGACTAATTTCTGAAGACCGTTTAAATAAGAAAACATGTGCACTTGGACCATTATGCTTTTGTAAATTTAGGTTGATATTTCTAGCAACCATTTTTGTGTTGCCATTTAAAACCTTTTAAACGATCGCAGCACCCACAATTATTATCTATTTTAATTTGTAATTGGACATATTTTTATAGCTTCAATATATGTGAAGTTTTCAGTGATTTATACAATAATGGGCACAAAAAAAAAATAACACCTGGATTATAAACCTACCAAAATATAACATTTACATTTAACCTCTATACACCTATATAATATCTTAAAATTTCTTCGATATCATTGCTCTTATATTTTGTTAAATTAATTATATAACTTACGTACTTCCTTGGTATATCTCGACACAGAAAGTTTCCCGGTGAAACAGGAATCGATTAATTCTTTTGTAATTTTATATTTTATCAAGATTAACAAAAAATAAAGATAAAGATTGCAAAATATCACAACATTTTTTCCAAATCATAAAGCATTAATATGTTTAGAAAACATCTTAATGGCTCAACCAAATCTGAATGCATGATAAAGTAATTGTAAAACAATAATCATTTTAATTATTTCATCAGATATTTAAATAAAAAATATTTCAAAATCACGTACGGAAAATAAGAAATCAATGACATCGAGAGACATAACAGAGTAAAATAACATTTTAAAGGTGCGTAGAGATATAACAAACAAACTTACCCAAATTTCCTTTGACAGGGGGTTGAGGAAGCTGAACACACCGGGCTTCTGCTTGACGGGCTTTTTGATCATGATGGATATGCCGAGGGACATGAAGGGCTTGCTGAAGTCGATCACCCGCTCGCGCTCCGAGGTGATCGTCATTGATGCAATCGCGATGTCGGCCTCCTGGAATGGGGGCAATGAATAAAATAGGCGCTGCGTTTTTACGGCGGGGATAAAATTTTATTCGCGGCTCTCCCGCCAAAACGCGGCGGACCCACCCGGCGGTGGCGTGCGCAACCTTTAACTAACTCCGATTTTGTGGGTCGATTATGAAGACGAATACATAATATAGCCGAATATTTCATTTGATGGACTGCAGGTAACGATCGTTCCAATTCAATAACTTAAGTTGATTTGTCGAAGTTCGTAATTACAAATATTTTTAAGAATTTAATCAATGAAGATAATTTTAACAAATCTCAAATGAAATATTAAATAGAAAAAAGACGCAGAAAATATAAAAGGATCGATCGTATCTGGGAAAGGAACCCAATTTAATAATCATGACAGGTATTTATAACATTATAAATATGTATGCTGGTTGTTAGACTCTAGTTTTAAGCCATAGTTGTAAGTCATTTGGTAGTATTGTGTATAAGGTATTCACTTAGTTATAAATATGTATTAGTTTTAAATATATATTATGTTTATATATATATGTTAGGTCTATATTCTAGTTAAACCTACTTAGGTCTAAATTGTAAGTCACTAGTTATAATGTTTAGTTGTAAGTCAATAGCTCTAAACCATAAATGTAAATAACTAATTATAAGTATCAGCAGTTAATCTCTAGCAATAAGTATTAGTTTTAAGTCACTAGTTATAAATCTGACTTACAAGGTTAGTAATGAATTTTCGCTGTTAGGTATTAGTTATAAGTCTAAGTGTTATATGTTATATACATTATTTGTAAAGCAACCCTGAGGTAATTTACCCACGAAAACGGCGCTATGAAAGTAATCAAATTATCAATTGATAATATTATCTTAATTTTTTAAACATTTCTATTTTTTTTCAAATGCTACATAATTTTTATAACATTGGTTGATTTCACTTTGTCAACGGTTCTTAAAACAGTCCACATTTTAAATTTAAGAAAGCTGCATATATACCACATTATCAAAATAAAGCGATATTTATTAAAAGAAATTTGTAAATATAAAATACAGCACAAAGATAAAAGAAAAAGAAAAATAAAAAGGGGTACAAAAACACAGGGAAAATCAGATAAAAAGGAGAAAACGAATAAAAAAATATAAGTACAAAAATCTTTTTCACATAACCATTTTTTCACCATAATTCCTTCACCATCCTTCTGAAAATTTGATCAAATTTTTTTATTGAATTGGTAACATGTTTGGAGATAGTATTCTGAGGTTCTTTAACCGTATTTATTTAGGTATCTGGGAATTAGAAGTACATCATTTGTAGATCGACTTCTGTTATGAGAATGTAATACTATTTTGTTGTATTTAGATTGAGATATATTCTGACTCATAATTTTCATATGGCATAAACAAGTAACAAATTCACGGAATTGGATAGAAATGATTTAGGTGCAGAATGTCTTTGTTCATATTCAAGTTTGCTTAAGAGCAATTTGACTAAGGAATATTGTGCATTTTTAATTAAAATAAGAATTGCTTTTATTGAATTTCTCCAAATAATTATTTCATATCTTATGAAGGATCCGCCATTGATAGATATACTATTCTTGGGGTATTTTATGGAACAAAAAAAAACAGTTTTTAAAGTCTGCTCACTATAGCTCTGAGCCGTGTGCAAACGTTTGGTACTTGAGTATCCCATTTAAAATTAAAGCCAATTATTAAGCCAAGATAAATATATCCTTTAACAATTCCAATGAGATATATATATTTATATATATATTTTTTTGAACTTACGTAATAAAGGCCATTAAAAAAAATATCGAATTTTCGCGATTTCAGAGGCAACTTCAGTAATTATTTGGGGGCTAATGGTGATATAAAAAAAAAGTTTTACCCGATCTACCATGAAAGTACAATGAAACATAAAATTAAAATAAAATTAAACATTTTAAAATAAACATTACGATGGACTTAAATTTAGATTAAAAACGAACAAATTACTTTGGAACACAAATATAACTACCCGAAAAAACGTTTTTTTTAATGATGTTCTGTTCTTTTTTTTTATTAAATTTTACTTTATCTAATACTATTTACATGATAAATATGACAATTTAAGCATAAAAAAATCATAAACCAGGAAATAACTGTCAAAGTTGCCTTTAAAATCATGAAAAATTGATTAATTTAATGGCCTATATTTCATAATTTAAAACAAAAATAAATAAAATACTTATAATCCGTACTAAATATTTATTATACTGTTAATTTAAAAAGGGTCATGTAGTTTAGGCCGTTATTTTGGCCTAAAATCCAAAATTAAGTTTTGTATGGAACAGGGAGCGCAGCCGTTCCTCTTTGTATTCGCTATAGGGAAACTATGTAAACATTTACTACGGCACCGCTGCTGAGAGTTATATTGTAACCTGCCTCTCTGTGATGAGATTAATGTAGACGATCATATAATATAGCAATATGTTTCATTTTATGGACTGCATAGAATGTTGATCTCAATAATTTAAGCTGATCAACAAAAGCAGTACCTAACCATAATCACTTCAGTATATATGTATATTATAATGTACAGATTTTGGTTCGGTACCCACCGGGTTTTCAACCACATCATTGAATTGGCATTGATGTATTTACATTTTAGAGGAAGACATGGCAGATAGAGTAAACATTTATTATAGCATTGCCATTCAGAGCTCCGTTGTGACCTATTTCTATGATACATGATTTCATAATGAAATAGAGGAAAAGGTTAGAAAGAAAAATCTTAGTTTCATATACTGACGTCAGAATTAATAGACTCGCCATAAGTATCATTTCGACGTCTGTAGACAAATGTCACGGTGACACACACCTTTGTTTCGCGTATTGTTGACTGCGGTAAGCAAATTACTAAACATATATGGAATGTGTTACAGTAAATAGCCATTATTTGTGTAAACAAGCCTAACCTTTTTACTTATTTGCTGCTTTACTTAAATTGGCGATACGCCTAGCTCGCACCTTGCCCCACTTATTGTTTCTTCCATTTGAGTGTTGGGATTATGTATTTTCTCCATGTATTATATTATATACAATATATTATGCCTTAGTTCAATCCCCTCTACAATATATGCTGTCACTAGTTGAGAACACGCGATAAATCTAACCATATTTCAATAATAATTATTTAAAAAAATAATAATTGAAATTATATTAAAAAAAAAACCTTCGGAATACCCACGGATCGCCTATTTGAAGAATTTCAAGTAACTACTTTTAAAAATTTACGCATAAAATAATCAATAATTTATATCAAAAACGAAAAACACAAATACCACTATTTTAACTGAAAACCGTACCCGTCTTAAATATGTTTTTCCATGCCAAAATTAAATACTTCACTTGAACAACTAAATTATTCTTATCAAGGACGATTATTTTTCAATGGAATACCGGAAGAGATCAAAAGCATTAATGTTAAAATACTTGACAAAAAAAAAGTTTCCCATTGAATTAACCTTGCAAATAGTGAGAAATTTGCTTGTTTTCCTCACTCACGATGCCTGGATGAGACACCTTACACGATGCCAACTCAGCCACTGACCGGTCAAATATATAATATAAAAGTATATTTATTCCACATTTACTATATATACTCGTATGTAGTTTTTATTTTAATCAAACTGCAATGTACCTACTAAAACATATACCACAAATTGTATTATTATACATTTACCACATATTGTATTACTTGATGATTAATAATTAATGAAAATCCGCAAGAAAATGCTTCTAATGGAAGAGTGGTAGTAAATCAGTATTTAAAATCTGTAATATAAAACCATGTAACAAAAAGTTTAAATAATAAATATACCTAAACAGATAAAAAAATATATTTTGTCTTTGGTATCATATTTTCAGAAAAGGGTCGTTGCATACAAAAACCGTTTTATTGCTAAAATAATATTTAGATATTCATAATGTTTACCAAAAGTTGGACAACATGTAATTCAACACTCGGCACATACTAACACCATACTCAATTACAATCACAACGTACACTAAAACCATAACAAACTACATAAACCAAAAATGCAGTCAACAAAATATGGACTAAAATCTTTAGAACATATAGCTTACAGACAAAATAATAAATTACCCAACGATATTAAGAATGCAAGCCAATGTGAAAGATCTCAAAGTAAGAGGCTTCAACTCTATTATTTGAAATAATACCTTAAGGATTAATGCTGTGATGTGTCTCTGTAATAAGTATAACTATATGATGTACCAGTGATATTCTTTATTACAAATGCAAATTATGTGTTGTAAATGTTGTTAATGTACTGTGAATGTTAATTATGTATCTCAAATATTAAGTATGTTTGCTTCTAAAAACTGTACTGCAGGTTCTGCATGAGATCCCACAATGAGTTTCTTAACTCTTGGAAATAGAATGCATAATATATTGTACGCTTTTTTATTAAAAAAACATTAAAAATAAATTTTAATAATAGATTCTAACAACAACCTATTTAGCTGGATAAATATCTCCTTAGAGTATTAATTTGGGCAAAAAAATGATTCACGATTCATGAATAATTATCATCAGAATTTATATCCCTAATAATATTCCGCAAAACGAACGGCGGGGCAATTTCCAAAACAATTTTCTTGATGGCTCAATTAAAAGTGGTAAATTTGGTTAGACTGGTTAATTGGTATTCGCTTTGCGCATATTTTAGTAGAGGAATGATCATAAAAATAACAGTTACGATTCCTTACAAACTTTCTTTATAAAAACTGCCAGGCTCCTTGAGGCGTGGCGTCTCGGGCGGGTTGTATGAATACGGTGTTGGCGGTACTGACTTTTTTATGGTCAAAGTTCTTTATTTAATATAAATTTGCCAAGACTATTCGTTTCTTTTAGTTGAAATGTAACAAAGACACACTTAAAGTTAAGACTCACTGTTGGGAAACGTATATTTTATTTGCTCTGCAAACAAAACACGTATTCGAAAAGACATTATTTCAGAACAATTCTTGTTTAAAAATATATGTAACGATTTTTAGTAAAATCGTCGAAGAATATTAAAATATGAAATAACGAAATTGGAAGCTTTGTAACGGATTATGTTATGTCTGAAAATGACGCAAATTACATGCTGTCATATTCGCCGACATTCCCTTTTTTCACAATGTTATTATAAATATTTGATTACTAATTTGACTATACTCCCATTTGGGCTTTCACATGTATTTTTAGAACAGAATAATAATTAATAATAATTAATAATAATTAATAATAATTAATAATAATTAATAATAATTAATAATAATTAATAATAATTAATAATAATTAATAATAATTAATAATAATTAATAATAATTAATAATAATTAATAATAATTAATATAATTATTAATAATTCATAATAGTCTTTGATAATGACTAATAATTGTAATGATAAATAATAATTAATAATAATTCATAATAGTCTTTGGTAATTACAAATAATTGTAATGATTAATAATAATTAATAATAATTCATAATAGTCTTTGGTAATTACAAATAATTGTAATGATTAATAATAATTAATAAAGATTAAAAAAGTTTATCAATGATTAATAATAATTAACAGTGATAAATAATAATTTTGTATATTTTAATTAGATATGTGTTCATTAAGGGTCCAGTATAAGATCGCGTATTCACCGCCGTAAGGAATTTTAGTTCGCAAACTCAAAACACGGACCACCGCGAGCCAGCAGCGGGATTGGGAAAATGGGGATAATGTAGACCACGCCGGATTTGAAAAAAATGTTCGGCATATTGATGGAATACGAAACAAAAACATTTGCTCTATATTTTTTTTGTTTATTCGCTGTATAAAAATAAATGAATAGAAGCTTGACAGACTTGGAAGACGGATTCTCTTCCAGGGGGTAATAAACCAACCCGAAAGTAGTTTTTAAAAACACAATAAACAGTACCGTCAGCAATAAAATAAATTTCAAACAATATTTAAAAAGCAGGGAACTCACTCCCGACATCCATGCTATATATACCATAGATTTAGTATTCATTGTACCAGTCTGAGGATGCCCGTGATATGGTGAAACCGGTCCGGTCGAAAATAAATAAGTGGAAAAAAGTTACAAAGGTTTTTTAATAAAAAAAAATTCATCTGTGTTATTATTTTGATTTTTTTCAATTTTGATCGTGAAGGACCACGATCAAAGTGAATTAATATTCAAGAATTTAAAACCAAATTGAACTTCGTGAACCTAACAGCATCCGAGAAATAGCTGTTCTAAATAACCCAATTTTTTTCTTTGTTCTCATTCCTACCATTTATTATACGTTTTGACGTTAGATTCGAGTTCAATGCACCTTCTAACCCCCAAATCTCAATTTTCAACGAAATCGGTAGATAACTGTTGAAATTCAAATTGGCCGCAGAAATCATACGTTTTGATATTAGATTCGAGTTTAGTTCACCCCTAAACATTCCGATTTTGAACGAAATCGATAGAGAACTGAAAAAAAAATACCATCGAAATTACGGATTTTGACATTAAATTTGGGTTCAGCACCCCCCTAACATGACTTACGCCGTTTTCGAACCAAATCGGTGTGAATATCTAGAAATTCAAGATTGCCGCTAAAACTACGGATTTTGTTAGACACAGATCGGCATACTTATATATGCAGTCGAGGCGTCACGATTGTAAATTATATATTTTAAAAATAATTCGTTCATTCCTTAGTTTCGCTTTTGACACACATAACCTTGGAGATCTATACCAGTCCGTCTGTTTTTTCCAGTGCGCCGGTCTTTTATATTGTGCCGTATAATAAATTAATCACTTTTTGGACCATCTTGAAGAACGTTGCAAAGAAATGTGATTACAAAAAGGAAAATACGTAATTTCTGCTTTCCGGTCGCAGTCTCCTCAGTCTCCCCAGCTATTCGTTATAAAACAGACAGAAATATCGAATTTCAAATGGACGTCCGCTCGCTCTGAAGGACTTCTCACAACTGATTTACTCCGGCGAAATAAATAGTTTCATCAAGAATCGCGCGGGCCGCAAATTCTCATAAAACTTTTGTATGACGGAACTGAATTTAAAAATTCCCGAACTTTGAGGGAATTACAGTGAAAATCTAGATTTACTGAATTATTTTTAATAAACGCCCTTGGTTTTTAATCTTATTTCCTCGGAGGATTTTAATTAAACATGTTTGTAATGGGTGCAGTTAGCATAACGGTGAAGGCACTGTCGAGCGTTTTACTTAAAATTACAGTAGATATTTTATATATAATGTAAAAGATTACAGTTTAAGAATTTACATCACTGAAAACCTTAGACACTATCGTAACTTTCTGTTAAGATTTTGCAGATAAATTATGTGTTGTATTGCTTACGTTAGCATACTGCGAAGTTACGTTTAGCGCCTTATTTGAGTCTTCCCCCCTAATAATAATTAATAAAATAAATGATAATGATAAATGGGAGATTGTTGATATATTTACTGACTGCATTTATAAAGTATAGTGTCATCTATACTAGCACATTGATGGATCTTACAATATGTAATATTGTAGCTTGGATAATGTAACATTAATGATTTGTGTTATTACTCCCCATCGTGCATCCTATTTTAGTTTTGCAATTTCAGTGTCTATAAATCGACGTTTATTGTAAGAACGTTATACAGTTTCACACAATACGTCATGTTTAAATACAAGCATGCTATATGCTACATAATTATATTATTGCGTGGATTATATCACCTACCTCACTAGGTGATACTTGTTCTGGGTAGGTGAAGATGTACACTTATTTGTTTATTTAAGGGTGATGTTATGAGTTGGTAATATGCTATTATTAGTTAATGAGAGTGATCGATAGTTGGTTGGTTATAAGGGCGAACTTATTGCCCAGTGGCAATTGCTGCCAATTAACCCAGATTTTGGATTTTAAAAAAATATATCTAATTGTTAATAATAATTTTATATCGTTCAGATGTAAAAATATACTATAGATGCAATAATAAGTCTGTTAATACATTTTCATCATAGTGAAATGCAATTGAAAAAAATCCCCTAACCATATAATATGTAATCATTGAAGAAGATAATATTAACACATCCCAAATGAACCACGACACCGGAAAAACAACAGAAATTAAAAAGATTTCAGTCGCATCTGGGACTCGAACCCAGGACCTCTCCCTATCCGGGGTAACCGCTTAACCAACTTAGCTAATGAGACCAGTTCAATTTACGCCATCTACACCGATATCATACTTTAAGTTCAAGACTTGTTAATATTACCCTCCATTTTTAAATAACATATTATTGGATGCTATCCTTATGCCTTTAAGGTAATTTTCTCACGTTTTCTCTTTAAGAAGTATTCTCATATAAGTAATTTCGGCACTTTCCAGAGTGGTAAATACTGTCAGTATCGCCTTGGTGAAAGGCTATCTTTCAGAATACGTTGCTTGAAATGGCTTTAGTCGTATTTGGTGAGCAGATCTGAATAGCCAGGTACCCCTCATTTCTCTTCTTTATCTCATTTCCCTCCTCAATACTTTCGGCCTTACAACATACCCCAATTGGGGATGCCATAGTCTCACTGATTCCATACGGTTTGGAGCATCTGGGACTCTCATTTGGTGCTAACATAAAAACAAAACAAAAAAAAAACAAAATGTTATACTCCCTTTATGTTTACTATCAAAATATGATGTACAGTGGGATCCGGTGTTCTCTCTTTCTAAAACACATGCCTGACCTTAAGAGAAAAGGAGATAGAACGGGTATTATGGGGACCGTCATTTGGTTCAAAACTAGAATCGGCAGATTAACATACTCTGAATGAGTAGATAGTGCATTCGAAAGGGTCGTGTTTTAACAAAGTGGAGTGCAATGTTGAAAATTTTAGAGCACGCGTTACTGCTTAAATTATTACACCTGTTAATATTTGTCTCTAAATTAATAACTACTTGAAAAAATCTAACTAAAAACACGGCTTGAAATGCTTATCTCTGCAGGCGACCAAAATATTTGGGAGGAATTTAAAAAAAACAAAAAAATTTAATTCAAAATATTCGACTGCTTAGATAAATATGTCAAACCGTATTTTCGAGATTATTTATATATATTTTTTTTTATCAAAAAGTATATAATACATTATGCACTGTGTTCCTAAGAGTTAAGAAACTCATTAGCTACATTAACAACATATGATTTGCATTTGTACTAAAGACATATCAGTGTTACATTATAATGTAAGTGTACAGAGACACTTGTTATAAAGAAACACATCACTGGTACACTATATAGTTATACTTATTACAGAGACACATCACACCATTAATCCTAAAGGTATTGTTTCAAATAATAGATTTTAAGCATCTTACTTTGAGATCTTTCACATTGGCTTGCATTCTTAATATCGTTGGGTAATTTTTTATATTGTGTGTGAGCTATATATTCTAAAGATTTTAGTTGTCGAGTATTATATTTTGTTGAGTTTATTTTTGGTATAGGTAGTTTGTTGTGGTTTCTTGTGTTGTGTTGGTTCACGTCGTGATTGTAACTGAGTATGGTGTTAGTATGTGCTGAGGGTCGAATTACATGCATTGTAGAATTTGTTATTTCATAGGTGGAAATGGTGTTAAACATTCGACAGTTTCTGTAGATGTCTTTGATGTGTGTGTCCCATGGTAAACTAAAGATATTTCGTAGGGCTACATTTTGAATGACTTATATCTCTGAAATAATTTTTTTTAGCAAATCTATAAAATCTATTTTTCAAAATAAGTCCTTCGAAAAATTTGGACGATAATCGTATATCTTTTTTCAGAAATCGGTGCTTTCAAAATTGTGTAATAATAAACAATCATTACCAAAAGCATGATGGGGAATACGAACATCCAAAATTTATTTACGACGTAGTAAAAAAGATAAAATAACAACTTTAAATTGAATATGGTACTTCCCAAATGTCGGAATAGGTATTAGTGCCGGAGCAGTAACGGTTGGCGAATATTTTTATTCCGGAGGTAAATAATCATTTTTTTTATCATGCTCGTTAAATATCTCAAAGTCGTCAAACAATATATTTCTTGTAGCAACAATAAAATGTTGAATTGATATATGCAAAATAAATCGGAATGTGTAGGTACATACTTACAGTACTATTTTTCTACATTTAGGTACATAATTCAACATTGAAAAGACAAAAAAAAAACATTTTAAAGTTATAGTTGATTTTTTTACGGTGAATTAGCAATTTATAGGTAAATAAAACTATTTTCAATTCACTCAAGTCATTTCGATCATGAAAACTGGAGCTGTGACATGTGCTTTTAATTATAAAAAAAATAAGACAACACGCCATTTTGTCCATTTTACATTAAACAATAGAAAACTTGGGCGGAGTATAGTCGATATTCTGAAATGTTACTTAGCTCTTTTTAGATCTGAGAAGTCACGTGTTTCCCCAAGCCTCCTCTTTCCTATATCCTCCCCCTCCAACTCTCATTAGGGATGCCATAGAACCACTGGCTCTTGGCAGTTGGCCCCTTATGAGATTATCGCATTTTAACAATCTACATTGAAAGTAGAGATATATTTAAAATCTATGGCAAAAGGTCGTCTATTATCTGAGTGATGTAATGGATCAATAAAATTATTTATTTAATACTTTATTTGTGTAATTAATAATAATAGTAAACATAAATACTTTTTTTTTAAAGTTTAATGTAATTCAAATTAAATACTGTTATTAATTTGATTTACATTACATTTAACTGCGGTTAATCCACATTGTGACGACTTATTTATGTTTTTATTTACTCCCACCCCATTCAAATTCGGATGGGTTTTTTAAAAATAATAATTTATTATCGGTAAAACTGATTTAGTTAGAAAATTACTAAAATTTTCTATTCTGTAAGGTTTTTACATTTATAATGTGTTTCTCCTTATTTAAACGATAATGTTTTCTTAATACCTGAAGAGCTTAATAATAACATTATTAAATTTGATTTACATTATATTAAAAAAAAAATTGAATAGAATTCTACGAATTAAACACATAAACAATTAATATAGTAAATATAATTTAATAATTTGTATACTGCCGTTTTTGTAATTAATCACCTCAAGGGCGCTGTACAACAATTACTTCGCTTCAGGTAAACACAGTTTCATTATAAAACTTAAGCCTGGAAAAGATAGGATTTTTACAAATGTTATTTGATCCTTCTCTTCCATTGATATTATATTTATTAGAAGAAGAGTTGGTATTTACTTAAAATATAATTTTGTTTTTATTGATCATTTGTAGGACTGGAGAATATTTATAAAATTACATTAAAAAGATAAAGAATTCTATTTAGTTTCAAATACAAAGTTTTCAGTAGATATTTTCATTTTAGTTAATTACTATGTCCCGGACTGGATTTTTTTTCTGCATTTTTGAATAGCTCTAGTTCAACGCATTTGCGCATCAATGTTTGAAAAAATGTACGTATTCTATACGTGACTTTAGGTAAGTACTAACCAGCTAGCTTAGCTAAGGAATTTTCTTTTACATTTACGGATATAATTATCCAAAAAGTCTAGTCACTGCTCTCTAGAACTGAATCTCTGATATAGCAACATATTTTAAAAATATCTTCTTTTTATAAGACTTCCAAAAGAACTACAGTTAATAGCGGAACTATTCGATATAATACAAAGATAATCATTTAACCCACGGAATATAAATCTGCCGAGACCGCGGAAATTAGTCGGCATTATTCGGCTCCCATTCTGGAACACAATTCCTCTACGGTGACCCGGCCTCAGTCACTTCCATTGGAAATGACCTGGAAGGATTACTGCGTAAAGAATTTTACCGTTCGGGACTAATACATGTGGGCCTGTTCATTTCACCGACATTGATAGAACCACGGTGATCCCTGGTAAGAGTCTAGCTTTTTTGCTACTCTCATGATGAGCTCTTAAAAAATAATTTTAAAACTAAGGTGGAAATGAATGACCTGAAAGGATTACTGTATACGGACCTAATATATGGAGGCCTGTTCGTTTCACTCTCATTGACAGAACCACTGTGACGACTAGTAAGAATCAAATGATTTTTTTTTATCATCAGTACAAGCACTTATAAATAATTTACAAACTAAAGTGGAAATGATCTGGATGGATTACTGCGTAAATAATTTCATCGTTCGGGACACTGTCCTCGACAAGACTATGGTGACCACTAGTAAGAGTCTAGCTTATTTTTGCTATTGCCATGATGAGCTCCTGTAAAAGTAACTTTTTTTTTCAAATTAAAGTTAATACATTATTATTATTATGAGGATGTTGATAAAAAAATAATAATTAAAAAAATTAAAGCAGTGTGTTTGATAAATATGAATTGGAACGATTAAACAAACAAAAAAATCGAAATGGTTCCAGTGGAATTAGACATCCTTTATAAGGGGTGTGTTATGAGGTTGAAGAAAGTGGGTCAGAAAAGGATAGGGGGAAGGGGGAAATTGAGACCGTTCTGGCTATTCATTTTGGCTGGCTATTCTGGTCACTTAATATAGCTAAAGTCAATTCAACCAACAACAACGTATAACAAATTAGAGTTTCTCACCGAGAAGAAATTGTGGGTAACTACCAATCCAAAACTAATAGGTAAGGTCTTTTAATTTTTTGTGTAAAATAACATAAAAAAACATGATAGAATTAAAAATATTTTTCTCATGTCAGATTTCGAACTCGCGAAGTTAAATTTATGAGTGCTTTACCACGGACGTTTACATTTTTTTACTAGTGTCATGAATGCAGCTCTTATATAGAACATCGAATTCTCTACGAAACTTGCAGTTCGTTAGTGGTTTACAGCGACATCGAGAGGATTTTTTTTTTTACTTAAAGTAGCAAAGTACAAAAATTTTTGTAAGCAGAGTCGTTATTGAAAAAATTGACAGTACCTACCTGAGACGTACACCTTATATGTACGAGTATATGTGTACAGTTTAACTTGTCTGGTTTCGTACAATATTAAACAACGTTTGTCTTCTAATAATGCAAAAAATTGTGTACGTAGTTTAAGACCTTTTCCATTTAAAACAAAATATGTCATCAGTCGCCAGGGTAGGGGTTTTCAAAATGATCAATATATCATTAAAAAAAAGTAATTACAAAACCGAGAGTCAACGTAATGCCTGCGGTCTAAACTGTATGCCCAATGGATTAACATTTACATCAGTGAGTTCAACAGCAATAATGACATTAATCACAAGATCAAGTTCATTATATCTTTTAGTAAGTCGGTAGCATGTGCATATTTTTAGGTTTTATTACCAAATTTATTTAAATTATTTGTAAATAAAAATCATTCTTTGCATGAATTCGGTTGCTGTCATAAACCCAGTCCAAATGTTATACAGATTCGGAAACGAATCCAAATCCAGTCCAATTTTAAAAATATATGTATCAATAATGACTTAACTTAAATATCGGCATAACTCGTTTTTTTAGAGTTTGTTTTCTCGGATAAAATAAATTTCAAAGTTTAAATTTTTCAAAGTCCGCTAAAACCCTCCAAATCTATGGCCGGTCGGTATTTATCAGTTTTGAGATTAGAATGTCAAATGTCAAAATAAGGATGAGCTTTACCGTACATAATTTTTTATTCTATTCATATTAAACCATAACCAAAAATAAGTAATAAAATTAACTACCCTTTTAGAAACTTTAAAGCAAAGAATAATAATAGTATTGAAAATTAACATTATCATGATATCGGTATTGATAATTGGTTTGTTCGTAAATAATTTATTTCGACCTTATTTATTTCATTAATAATAGTTTTTTTTATATTGAACAACAATTATAGAGCTTAAAGTCACCCAAATTAATTTTAAATTTCGCCAAAAGTTAAAAAAAAATACTCTTTTAAAACACGAAACAAAATCGAAAAATAAAAATGTCAATACTAATCTGAAAACAGAATGCGCACGTGACGTCAGATGTTTCAAATGCAGTTGTACCAACATAATAAGGTGTTTTGTTGAGATCATCTTTTATTCGCTTTTAAATAACGATTTATAAATTCTACGTATATAATAAAAGTTATATATTAAGAATCGACGTTTGCTGATCTATATGAATATATATTTTTAAAGAAATTATATTTTTCACTGGAGTTCCTTATTCGGTTGATATTTTCATTCATTAAAACTTAAAATAGATTTTTCCAACATCACTGATATAATAACCATTATGTTTCCATTAGTAGGTTATGTTTCCATGTGTATTTTATATTGATATTTTTTATTTCTCTTCATCTTCCTGCTACAAACTACTTACATAATGACTGTAAATCACTTACGATTTTTATTTTACTTTTTCCTTTAATGTTGATTTTTGGTATTCGCCGTTCTTATGATGGTTTTCTCTTTTCTTCTTTTTTTCTCTTTTTATAATTGTAAATACATTTTTATAATTAAATGAATAATATTTACATTGTTTAAAAAGATTGTATTCAATATGTAAATATCTACATGTTTCAGAACCAAAGCTTCTCTATTTAGGATACATAATTTACCTACTAAAATACTCTTATAAATGTAATTTATTTTGAAGAAATTATAATTATAAGAGTATTTTCTTCATTTCTACTTTAATCAATTTTTGTTTATAATTTCTATTAGACGTTATTCCTTTTTAGTATTTTGTATATTCCTATGAGGAAAGCACGTTGATATGTATATATTTAAAAAGTGATGATTAAAAAGCATTTTTCAATTTGATTACTCTTATAATTGTTCGTGAAAAGCCTTGCGAACGTAAATAACTAAATAACGGTTAGCCCCTATGTTAAAATTTCACGTAGCACTTAAACCGTTTGTGCATTGCGCCATCGATGCTATCGAGTTTGCGGTAGGCAATTAAATACACAGATAGACTCACGAGAGTTCACTTTAGCAACTACACCGCTACATAGGTCACCGAAATGAATAGGCCCCGTACGAATTGTCGGGACTGTTCTCCACTTGGCGATTGAAACAAGACCAGCAGCTGTGGTGGGTAGGAGATGTGCGGGGAGAGGGGGGTGAGGCGGGACAATGACACTGGGAATAAGGGTTGTTAATAGGGAGTGGGGTAACAAGCCGGAATCAATTTGTATTCAGGTCTCCTTCTTACGTTAAAAGCTTACACAGCTGTTATTCATTGCGGCGATTGCTTTCGTGGACGGAATCGTCAAATATTTTTTACATCCTTTAAACTCTAAGCCGGTCGGACGGAAAAAGGAGGCGACTTATTCGTCTAATCCTCTGGGTCCGGCCGCCGCCGCTCCGTCGTTCTTCATTTCACCAACACATCCACTTCTCGGGAAACATATTTCCAACAAAGTGATGAAATTATTTTTCCAAGTGATGTCTGTATATTCTCAGAGTGAAAACCCGAGAGGGCGATGTTACGGAGAGCGGGTGGCGGGCAGGGGCAGGGCGGGGGCGGGAGCTTTGTCTCAATTCTTTATTTATATGCATGTACGAAAGAAATGTTTGTAAATAATTTAACCAGCCGTATTTGGAAAATGGGGAGTTTAAATTATTTGCAATTTAATTTATGTCACTGTCAACGAATAATCATTTCACGTTCCGATGAAGAAAATGATGTAAGGGTTTTAAAATGAAAATATTTAGTATTAACATAGTGTTTCTTACATAATTCAATTCAAAATTAAAAAATAATCTTTACCTTACAACCTCGGAGGAATATGATGTGCAATGGGTGTAGCGCGTAAGTTACACCTATTCTAACAGCTAACTCAAATAAAGTAAAATTGTTTATTTCTTCTAAAGATTCTAAATAAATTTGTACAGTCATACTTATTAAATTAATAACAATTACTTTGTTTAAAGTGTTAATAGTCAATTAAATATTATACATTTTCAAATATTTAAGAAAAAAATGTTTTCACGTTAATAACTAAATTGACGAAATTATTGATGTAAATTTTAATAATAATAACTATTATTATTTTATTTTTTATGTCTTGCTATTTTATTCCTTTTATTTATATTAACAAAAAAAATGATTTTAAAATTTCTAATATAATTTTTTATTTAATATTTTGTAATAATTTTTTATTTTTCAATTATTTTAACATTTTAAATTAATTACTTACCTACTTCTTTCACATTTTTAAAAATTTTTGTTCATTTTTTTAATTTGTTCTATTTTCTAATTGTCTATACTTATTGTCTTTACCTTTATTTTTACTGCGTATATTATTTATCCTAACGAGAGGAGCTTTGTTTCTGAAACATGTAGATATTTTCATATTAAATACAGTGGTTTTAAACAAAGTAATTGTTATTAATTGAATAAAATAGTTAAAACGATCACATTTTTACGATTATTTTTTTTACTATGTATTAGTAAAAAAAAAGAAACATGGTTAGGATGAGCAAATGAAATTTAATGTCTAATTGCTGTCAGCATGTTCTTATAAACATCGTAGATTTTTTAAACATATTTTTATTTACTTATTTTACCATTTATTGTCCCGAATCTGAATTAATTTTTATAAACACTAAACGTATTTAAGGAGATACATGTCTTCCACTGTGGAAAGGAGAAATGTATGCGCATAATATCAAAAGCAGCAAACTCAATGTTTCTGTAAAATTCGTAAAAGCGAGACTCATTTGTATAGTCTAATCTGTGTATGCAAGTTTCATTTACATTTTTTGCAAATCAGAGACTGCTGCATTTGCTTCTTCAGCTGTGTGATTTTTTTTTCTTTGTTCAATTTGTATATTTGAAATAACCGAATTGAAAAGCATTTTTTATTTCACGGCTCTGTGGTTTGAACCACTGGCCGGAAATCATCTGCGAATTTTGCTGTTTTCGGGATTTCGAGCAATATTGATTTGAAAATATATTGAAATTGAGGCGCAACTGATTTATTTGTCAAAACAAGCTTATTGCCTTTTAAAGTATTTAGCTCACGTGGTTTATTTGTGCAAAGATTTTTTTTTAAAAACTACTGTGGGTAGGTACAGCTTTGAAAATAAAAGTTGTTCACCACCTTGAGAAGGTTCGTGCCTGGGGTAGGGCCGGCCTGGTCACCTTCAACGTCTCAAAAACCCAAGAGTGTTTGATCTCGGAAAAAAGGTGCTCAATGACCGTCTTGTGCAATTCGATGGGAGCACCCTCCATAACAAAGATTAAATTGAAACGCTTGGACTGAGTACTCGTATTTTAGACCAGCTCAAGTATCGGGGCTCTATAGAAGCCCGACTAAATCTCGCTTCCAAGAAACTGGGCGTCTCGTATAAGGCTAGCAGATTCTTCAATAGTGATCAACTGCTAATCCTATACAAATCTCAAGTACGTCCAACAATTGAATTTAGAAGTCACCTCTGGGCTGAAGCTCCTAAATACTTGATAAACCTGCTTGATTCTGTACAAAGGAGGGCGGTTCGTCTGATTGACAATGTTAACAGATTGTTAACAGACCGACTGCCATTTCTGATGAAGCAATGTCGGTATTCTGTGTCCTACGGATATTTTAATGGAGCCTGCTCGAAGGAGCTAGCAGCGTTGATTTCCTCCGCGCCAGTACACGTGCGTGAAACTCAATGGACACGAGCTCAACATCCGTTCACGGTTGATGTCAGCTTCATGAGAATGGGTGGAATCGCCAACTCGTTTTGTGTAAATCGGCTCGCATGTGGAACGAGCTACCAGCATCTGTCTCTCCTCCAACATTTAATCCGGGCCTCTTCAAAGCCGGCATTAACAAATCACTTCCTACAGCCTCCTTCTTAACCCGCCTCACATCGTTGCCCAACCGTGTAGCGATATAGTACTCTGTACATAAAGTTTTTAAAAATTTATTTTATCTTAGTCAGGGAATGCTTTCAATGGGAAGTTTTTTGGTTAGGATCTAGGTTTGTTCAAAGGTATTATGGTTATATTTTAAAATAAATAACTAAAGTAATATATTAAATAACTTAACATTTATTGAATTTTGTTCGTAATACAGATTAAATGAATTAACGGGGTGGCTCCGGCTTACCTATCGGAACTACGCATCTCTAAAAATTCCAATTCACGACAGTCAACTCTTAGATCAACGACGTCATTGGCTATCGGAAGGTTGAAGGAACCAAGGCGCACGCCAGACACTAAGTTTGTTGAGCAAGCTTTCAGCGCGTCAGGCCCTAAAGCCTGGAATAAACTGCTATACGATCTAAGATTGATTAAAGACAAAATTCAGAGCAAAACTCAAAACTCATCTCTTCAGAAAGTTATATCCATGAATGGTTCAGTTGCATACATGTTTAACATAGCGAAGCTAGCCGTCAGTACCTACCTAAAGTAATTAACATAAAAATTTGAAACATTTCGTAGTCCACGATATTGTAAATAATTATGAATATTTGTAACTGTAAATAATTATCATCGAAAATCTCAAATAAAAAATTATTTCAAATAAATACCTACTTCTTTTGTCAATAACCTTCTAATAAATATAATATTAATGACAAATAGGATTTTAACAGTAACAGCAATATCATGCAATGTGCACTGTTTTCTAATATTGTGTCCTGTGCGTGCAAAATCATATCTTCTCAAGCGAAAACTTTGTAATTTAACGTTTTAATCTGGAGTGACCTACCAGGTAAGTGTTTCTGTATCTGTATATAATAAGATAAGCAAGTAGTGTTTGTACAGCGCTTTTAAGGTGATTTTTTACAAAAACGGCGCAATATGAGTCACCCAAGTATTATTATAATTATTATTTTACATATTACACATTATGAACAAGGCAAATACATGAAACTGTAGATAAATATGACCTACACCCGTTTAATCATCACGGATGTTTGAAATATCGATGATTGGAGAAAAACCTATTTTATGTACACCTAATTCAAATGTACGTGTGCAGCGGAATTTTAATTTTGGTTCTAGTATAGCCGTTCTCTGATGCATTCCCTTGATTTAAAATGGAATTCAATTGAATTTTAAATGAAAATACCTACGAATTTTCCGTTTGCATACCATGAATATTCTCATGCTTGTGAAGTGAAATAGTTTTTTATAATTATTTTTTAATTAAAATTAGAAATTTTCTCTGTGAACAACTTTTGTAACTAACCATAACAACTATTTTTTTTATGTATTTAATGTAAATTAAATTTAAACATGTTATTATTAAGTTCTACAAATATTTTCAGTTTTTTTTTATTGTCACAGCTGTTTCAGCGTTCAAGGCCATTTTTAAACTGCGGTTAATCCACAATGTGACGATTTATTTATATGATTTTATTTACTTCAACCCAATTCTAATTTGGACGGGTTTTTAAAAATAATGATTTCTTATGGGTAAAACCGATTTAGTTAGAAAATAATTAAAATTATCTATTCTGAGGAGTTTTTATATTTATAATGCGTTTTCCCCATAATTAAACGGCAATGTTTTCTTAATTGATTAATTATAATGTGTTATTTTCTCTGACGAACATAAAATTAAAATAAAAAAAATGGAGTTCTTCGAATTAAACACAAAAAAACAATTTATAATAACCAATACTATAGAAAAGTTCATTACTATTTTTTTGTAATTTCGTATTTTTTTTCTAGTAAAGGGGATTCTGGTTGTTTTATGCAGATTATGCATAAGTAGTTGCTTGAACAAGTAGTTACGTCAGTGTAAAAGTATTTAGTCATGTAACATGTTCAATTTAATAATTTTGTATTAACATTTTTTAATAATTACTTACCTACTTTAATCAATTTTTGTTTATGTTTATTAATTGTCTATTCTTACATTATTGTGTGCTATGTATATATATTCCTGACGAAGAAAGCATCGCTTTCGAAACATATAGACATGTAGATATTAAGAAATTGGTGAGTAAAAAATAATTTTAATTTAATTTGGTAAGCTATTTATTAATGGAATCGACGATGGGTAGTGTTAGCATTTATTTTTATATCTGTAAAAGTTGATTTGCTAAATATTTCGAAGGTATGTATGTTCAACGTAATCCATAAATATTCTTGCTGGAAGTGGACTAAACGGTGATCCAATGAGAAGATCATCATTTCGTTGATAATGGGTAGTATTAAAAAAAAATTACGTAATTTTTTATGAGTTGGAATAGCTCTTTTTTTATTACCGGGTTGATATTACATTCTTCCAAGATGTGGAATGAGAAGATGATTTTAATTATTATACAGCATTCTTCAATGGGGATGTTACGACATTAAAAAAGAATGATGTGAGAGATGGGCTGGAAGGATAACGAAAAACAGGAAGAAAGAGAAATCCTCAAGGGTAATAGTAGCAATTTTTTTTCTTCGTCAGTGTTTCGGACTAACTTGCAGTGTTCATAATTGGCATAAAGAGGGAGGAAAGCGCAGCATGGTAATATTTTCCAAAAGGGAAAAAAAACGAATTAAAAAAGTTTTACTTTTCCAAAGAACGACGCTCGTATTTACTGTAATTATTCGTAGCTTTACCACGTGAGCAAAAGTTCTCCGCGCCCACACAATGTATCCACTCACCTTGTAATATTACGGATGATAAATGAAACGATATCCCCCTTCTCTCCCGTGTGAGCGAAACGGAGTCGGGAATATCAAGAATCGAAGGGAAGGAGACTAGTAGTGCCTTAACGGAGTGGATACTGCCACCTTGGGAAAGGTTGCGTCTCACGTACAATCTAAATAGGTTATATTAAAGACCCGAAGTTGCAGGCTGTACGTAAAAAGATGAGGCTAATTCTGTCGTACAGAATACTGAGTGGTTCTCTCCTGCGATGCTTGTGCTCCTGGGAGCCGTTCAGGACTCCATGATGAATCATTCATGTCCCACTGCTTCAAGCAATCTTTTGTTTCCTACAGCAAACAAATTAGTTTTTTTTATTTAGTTAACGGTTTGTTTGTTGGGGCTGTGTAATCATAAATGCCAAGAATTTAAAACAAATCTAATGATACTTTAATTTTGAAAATTTACTTGTTTTATCCCTCAGTTTCGAGCAGAGGCATCAATATTTATGAGGGGTTATTTACGACAGAGAATTAACTTTTCACCAACACATTAATGGTTTAATAAACAGAGCATACAAGCTTCTAGGCTTCGAATTCGAAATTCTTATGCATTCACAACACCAAATTCTAGGAATGTTATACAAACCGCTAATTTTAAGTGTATTAGCCGAATTCTAATCGAAACAAATGGGCCCCATACGAACTACTTTCATTTTGCGCATTGAAAGAGCTCACAAGAATTTTTAAAGATTTTTGTTTTTGCGTCTCTACGAATAATACCCATGGCTATACCTATCTATTTATATTTTGGGTATGACAAACAAGGAACTCGTATCCACTTTTAAAAAAAATAATTTTTATCAATAATGACGTTCAATCTTAAATAGCCGTATATTTCATATTTTTTTCTAAAATTAGTTTTTATATTAATTATTTTTGTGTTTATTTCGTATAATTCCATTTAATTAAAAAAAATAATATTAATCAAATTTAATAAGGTTATTAATAAGTTCTGCAAGTATTTTTAGTTTTTATTATTGTGACAGCTGTTTCGGCCTTTAAGAACGGCGTTTCAAAATTGCCCCTAACTCCGAAACAGCTGCCACAATAACAAAAACTAAGAATATTTGCAGAACTTTGTTTTTATAGTTAAAATAATTTTTTAAGGTTTAAATATTTCAAAGCCCACCAAAACGCTCTACATATATGGGCGGTCTGTTTTTATTTGTTTTTAGGTTAGAATGTTAAATGTCAAAAGAAAGATAAGCTTTACCACAAATAATTCCATATTCTATTCAAAGTAAACCATAACAAAACATAAACAAAAAAATTATGTACCTTTTTAGAAACTTTTACTCCAACAGCAATAATAGTATTGAGCCTTAACATTATAATAATATTCATATTGATTATTGGTTTGGTCATCTTTTGGTTATCTAATTCCTATTATTAAATATAGTTTTTTTTATATTGAACAACAATTATAAATTAAAAAACATAAAAATATCCATACTTATCCAAAAACAGAATGCGCACGTTATGTCAGATTTTCCAAATGCAATGGTACCAACAAAACAATGTGTTTTCATGAGACGATTTTTTATTCGCTTTTAAATAACGATTTGTAAATTCTACGTATAAAAGTTATGTATTTAGAATCGGCGTTTTCTGATTTATATGAATATATATTTTTTTTAAAAATCACTTGAGTTCCTTATACTCCTTAAGACATTTAAAATATTTATTTTACTTTACTTAACCGTAAAACATTTAACAGTGAGATTATGGCTCAAATATTTTTTTTGTCCCACAAGCTCACCCTAGAGGACGTCATCACAACCTCTTATCCAGTCGAGCGAGACGCACAAACTTATTTGTCAACTCACCTGTGGGGAGAGCAACGTACTATCTGGATTAAGAAATCGCTCCTCTTATAACGCATTTAAAGGGTTTTTGATATTCCATACGCACTGCACAAACGGTACGATTAAACTGAATTAGATTAATAATCTGAATTGTTATAAGTATTTCTGCAATTTAAACAAATAATTAAATTAATTGATAAACTAAAGTTCTTTAAAACTTAAGACAAGATTTTTTGTGCATAGTGCAAAGGGTAACAATTATTATTTTTATAAACAATAATTATTAATCTAAAACACTCATCCAAATTGAAAAAACCTTCCGAGCAAAGATAAATGTCGCCGGCAGGACTCGAACCCGCACCCTTCTAATTTCCGGTCAGATGCTCTACCGTTGAGCTACGTCGGCTTATCGCAAACCCGCCAAGTTAATCAATATATACTAGTGTTACATTCAATAATTACTGTTTTTATTATATTTTCACCTGTAAACAACCAACTTTATTAGTATGAGAGAGGCTTGTAACGGCTAAATCCCTCAAATAGATTGCGTCGAGACAAATTATGTCTACATTTTATTGGTGAGAATTGCTTTGACTTGTCAAATATTTATTAATTGATAAACTAAAGTTCTTAAAAACTTAAGACAAGATTTTGTGCATAGCGCAAAGGGTAACAATTATTTTTATAAACAATAATTATTAGCCTGAAACACTCATCCAAATTGAAAAAAACCTTTCCGAGCAAAGATAAATGTCGCCGACAGGACTCGAACCTGCACCCTTCTGATGTCCGGTCAGATGCTCTACCGTTGAGCTACGTCGGCTTATCGCAAACCCGCCAAGTTAATCAATATATACTAGTGTTTCATTCAATAATTACTGTTTTATTATATTTTCACCTGTAAACAACCAACTTTATTAGTATGAGAGAGGCTTGTAACGGCTAAATCCCTCAAATAGATAGCGTCGAGACAAATTATGTCTACATTTTATTGGTGAAAATTGCTTTGACTTGTCAAATATTTATTAATTGATAAACTAAAGTTCTTAAAAACTTAAGACAAGATTT